>VDFB02293997.1:0-25270 GCA_007258455.2 Sequoia sempervirens | reverse complement strand
GTAATTTTTTATTGAGTTTTTTTATGATTTTTTAAAGTGGATACATCTTGAAAATCATATCACTAAGTGTGTGTGTCACATAACTTGCACCAAAGTAATAAAAAATACAACACACGATTGAGGTGAGTCAATCAACCCCTGGTGTGTGATTGTTGTGGATTTACAAATGGATTTGAAATGAAAATGTAATCATTTAGATGGTGTATGAGCTCTGCTAGGGCTTTTTGTTTTTTGCAGTCACCCTTGGCACCTCTTGCATCATACTGCACATTTTGCGCAGGAAACCCCTCTTTTCTTGTGTGTACGACTACATTTACTATGGTTTTTGTGTTTTAATATGCCTTCAACCGGATTTAACCCAGCAATTCATGCTAGTGTTAGTGGTTCGACGACGATGCTCAATGGCTCCTCCTCCCAACAAACGTCCCCAGAAATTTGTTCTAAAATTTTTCCACGAGGTAAGATTTTCGATTCCCTAGCTGATGTAGTTTTGCCTTTACCAAATTTTGATTCTGCTTGTCAATGGCTTGAGCAACACACCCTTGTGGGTTATTTTGTTGGAAGGACTCCCCCTGAAAGTGTGCTTAAAGAATGGGTCAGCAAGGCTTGGGTCCCTCATGGGGTCCGCCTTGAGATGGTCCAAAATTTAACCAAGGGTTTTTTATGTTTTGCTTTGCGGAAGTTAATCATGTCTAAGCCATTTTAGGGCACGATCCTTGGTATGTCAGGTCATCTTTGTTTGTTTTCCAAGCGTGGACCCAGGATTTTGCTGTCTTAGATGACACCAGGTTGCGGGTCCCAGTTTGGATTGAATTCCCTGGTTTGCCTTTGCCTTGTGTGCCTTTTTTGAATCATATTGCTTCCTCACTAGGGAGGGTTATTTGTGTCACGTCTGATAGGTTTTTCCAGGCCCAACCCCAGAAATGGGTCTGTGTGGAAATAGACCTTTCCAAGGATTTGAAAGAATCCATTGACATTCAAATTGGAGCTCTCTGTCATACCCACAAATTCACTTACTTTAATCTTCCCAACATGTGTTATAGGTGTTAGTCAACATAGCACAAGATTAAGGACTGCCCCTTGGCAATGCCTCATACACCTTCTCTGCCATGAGACTCTAATAAGCCTTGTCAGGCAGAGTCGTCTACTACCAAACTAGATGAAAAATGGACTACTATTGCCAACCAAAAAAATAAGTCATCTGGTTCAAGATCGACCTCCAAGGCCTCTGAACCATTGAAGATTGTTTCAAACCCTTTAGGGAAGGGGACATACACTCTTGTTGGAGCTAATAATATTTCAGTGCCACCCAGGTCAAAGGAAATGCCTCGGCCTACTGTCGTTATGCTTGTTCAGCCGAGTGTTTCTCCTCCTACATCGGGAGCTCAAAGGTGGTCTCGCCGTCCATCTCCACCTTGTGAAGAGGGTGAATATGTGTAAGAAAAGTGGAGATTTTCCTCTTCGTCTATTCAGAATGGGTCAGTTCTTCCAGAGTTTTTGCAAAATCGTTTATCTTCTCTGAATGAAGAGGAACCAGAATCCGATATGGAGTTTCATTCATGAATTTCCTCTCATGGAACGTTTGAGGTCTAACAAACCTCTCCAAAAAGTATTTTGTTAGGGATAATTTGTGAAAATATTTCGGTATTGAAGTGGTTTATCTCCAAGAAGTTAAAATTTCTGGTTTTTTACTTGCTTCGGCTTGTCGTTCTATTTGGCCTGCCAGTAAAATGTTTTGTACCATGCATGAGGCTGGGCATGGCGGAGCTGTCACCCTTTTGTCCCCACAGTGGCATGCTTGTATGGTCGACCATGGGTTTGATCCCACTCATCGACTCATTTGGATTCTCCTTAACATTGATAATCATTCCTTTGGGATTATTAATGTTTATGCTTCTAATGATGTTGTGGAACGCGTTGTGTTTTGGCGCTGGATTGTTGATTCATTGCTAGTTGCTACTTGGTTATTATGTGGGTATTTCAATATGGTTGAGATGGCGTATGACAAGGATGACACCCTACCATTTAGATGGGCAGTTGGTGAAAGGGAGGCATGGTTCTACATGCGCAATAAATTGGGGCTTTTTGATCCCAATATTGGTTGCCACCATTCTCATTCTCTCTAGCACACTTGGTGTAATTTTAGGGCTGGCTCTGACAGAATATTTAAATTTCTTAATTGTGCCATTATCTCGACTCAATCTTTTGTTTCTTTTGACAACTCTCCTCTGCCAGTTAAGCCATTAGTGGATGTGACCCTATCCGATCACTTCCCCATTTCTTTTCGCATTGAATGGGAGATGCGCCAGCCTCACACATGTAAGACTCAATTCTTTTTAAACACGTATTTGCTTTGCCACAAGCCAACCTTGGCCCACATTCACAGAGTTTGGAATCTGGAGTGCAAAATATCTCATCATATAGGTTGGATTACTTGGTGGAACAATGCTATCACACACACAACTAGATTTATGTGCATGTCTGGATGCTAGCTGGCTATCTTTCACCAGTGGTCTTATGAGGCTACCACCACTGACTTGCGGTCAACTACTGAAGCTTTGGCAGCCAGTCCCTTTTCACCATCATTGCAAGTCAGGGTGGTGAAATTAAGACACAAAATGCAATTTGCAAACAATTATGCTGCCAGAGGTGCGCAGATCAAAGCTCGGTTACATTGGCTAAAAGTTGGTGATCGCACCTCCAAAAAAAAATTTTTGGTGTTGCATGTCAGGCACTCATCCCCAGGAATTAAAAAAATTAAAGAGGTGCTCTCTAAGCTTCCTGACATTCTCTAGGCCTTTGTGTGTCATTATGAGCAAGTTTTCACTAAATAAGAACCTACACCTGTGCCCCAACAAGCCCTTCAAGATTTCCTTGTTGTCGTACCAAATAGGATTTCCTTAGCCTGGAAAAAAAATTGTGATCAATTGTTAACAATTGATGATCTCAAGGAAGTTGTTCATTCCATGGTTGATGACAAAGCCCTGGGAATCGATGGCTCCCCTTGTGAATTTTATAAGGCCCTTTGGGACTGTGTTGAGCAAGATCTACATCATGTTAGAGGATTTTCATGCTAATTCTCTAAGTAACTTAATAAACAAAGGCAATATAAAATTCATACCTAAGTCTGGAGACTCGAAGGACATTTGCAACTGGAGGCCTATCACACTTCTCAATGTCTCTTACAAAATTATTGCCAAGGCTCTAGCGCTGAAGATTCACCATTTGTTGCCTCAAATTGTGTGTCCTGAGAAAATAGGATTCATCAAATCCAGGTTCATTCTGGATAATATCATTGTTGTTTGGGAAGGTATGGAATGGGCCTAGTGTTTGAACCAGAAAGCCATTTTTGTTAAAATCAACTTTTCCAAAGCCTATGATCACATTGAATGGCCTTTTATTCTTGCTATGTTATAGGCTTTGGGATTTGGACCTAATTTTATTCAGGTTGTTCGTATGCTTTTTGCGGATGCCTCGGCTTGTATTACCATCAATGGTTGTCAATCTTCTGCTTTTGGCCTCTTTCGTTCCATTCAGCAAGGATGCCTTCTTTCCCCCTCTCTGTATGTGCTAGTAGTTGAAGGGTTTGGCTACCTCTTGGCCCACGTAGTTTCCCAACAGCGTGTCAGAGGTATTTCACTGCCCAATTCTTAGGATCAATTGGTTAATGACCATTTTACAGATGATTCTTTCCTCACTCTCCTGGGGGAAGAAGATAATATTAAAGCATCCCTGGATTTCCTTAATACTTTTTGTCTTGCTTTTGGTTATACCATCATGTGGCACAAAACCTTGTGCTACAGACAATCCATTTTGCCTACTCCTCCTTGGTTTCAGCAGTATAATTGGAAGTGGATTGGGCCAGGCAAAATTTTTTAGTTTCTAGGCATTCCCTTTGCCTTCCAGGCTTCTTCGACTGAGTTATGGCAAGTTGTTCTATCCAAGGTTGAGCAAAAGCTTACCTATTGGATTACTAAGCCCCTCTCTCTAGCAGGGAAATTTTAGGTTTGTTCTAAGGTGCTTGCTGCCACCCATGTTTACTATTCTTCTTGTTGAGCCCCTTCAAAAGTTGCCTATGGCAAGCTTGAAAAGTTGCTCAAAGATTTTCTTTGGGCTTTTGTTGACTCCCACAAAGGGTTTCATCATGTTGCCTGGGAATTTTTTTGCCTTCCCAAAGATTCTAGAGGACTTGGGTTACTCTCCACTCAACGGCAAGGGACTGCCTTATGTGTCAAATGGATAATTCGTGCCCTCACTAGTAATGAGGCTTGGAAAATTCTTCTCAGACATTGTATCTAGTATGGTTTTCCTACACATAGACCCACCTGGAAGGGGATTGGTCTTCAAACCCTTTTAGTTATGGAGGAACTGGTCAAAATTATGGGGAATTTTGTGGCTAAGAGCATTTGGAAATCCTAGGAAGCTATTAAACCCTGGCTTCGCTGGGTTGGTTTTGGTTTTCATAATAGGCTCTCACTCAACCAGCAGAATATTTGGTGGTCACCCCTTTTTGCTAGTAATGGTCAGTCATTGGCTAAATCTCCTTGGCTTAAGGCAATCAGATTTCACAAAAAGGGCATTCAGACCCTGCAACAAATTTTTCATAGACTCACTATGTGTATCATGCAATGGGAAGAGTTTTGTGCCCTGTACAGGCTTCACAACTAGGACCGTGCTACTTTTGATGGTCTGGTGAATGCTATCTCTGAAAAGATGCTTCATAAAGTTGGAATTCGTGGGAGCAAACCCTGGTGGAAGGATTGGAAGTGGTATCCAGACACCCCTTTTAGGAACTACAATCCTCAACTTGGTTATAGGTGGCTTTCACCACACTTTCCTATGATTCAGAGTTTGAACCAAATGTGGCTTCTTCAATCTCCCGCTCATGTCTAGCATAAAATATTTGCTGCCACTTGGTCTGCAAGTGTTGAGCCGAAACTTGCCCACTTTGCTTGGTGTATTCTTTTCCAAGGCTTGCCTGTGGGTTCTCGGCTTGTTCACCTGGCGGTCCAGGACCCTCACTGCCCTTTTTGTGGGCAAGCTAAGACTTTTAAGCATCTTTTTCTGGTTTTGTCCCAATGGTTTTTTGGGCGCTGCCCATGTGACTCTCGGGGTGTGCGTTTTTACCACCCATCCTTTTTTTTTTAATATGTATTTTATCTTTAATTTAATATAGATAATTGCCATATTCATCAAAAAAAAAATGCAACACACACACATATATATAATGTTAGCATTTATGAGGGCATGGGATGTGTGGTTACATGTTTGTTCACATGTATTTCTTGTAGAGGGCTTGATGCTTCAATGGTGTTCATGGAGAGCTCTGAAGATGTCTTGTAATGTTTATTTTTGAATAATACATGAGTGATGGATGCTTTTGGAGGCTGGGTTTCTCCCTCTTGAGGGTTTTCCCAAGGTATATCGTGTGTCATCTTTGATGGTATGTTGTCTATTCTTTTGCATATGGATTTTGAATACTTGTTTGCATAGATTTCTTTATTTAGGTTATGTGGAAATTTATCTTGGGTGGATGCATATTTCCTTTCATTTTTTACTATTTGACTCTGTAGCCTAGGTTTAAGGCACCAGTCTGAATATGAGTTCTGGTTGCATATCCATGGTCATCAAATTTCAATTTATCATATTTCCCTTACTGTTGTAACTTATTTATTAACATTATTTTATGTTCTCAAAGCCAACAATGCATAAAACCTCCAAGAATCTAGCCTATTAAGTGAGTTTCATTTGTAATTCTTGGTCTATCTTAAGATAACACATATATTGTAAAAATATCTTGCTATAAATTATGTATAATTTTATTAGATATTGTAAAGGACCACCTTGCTAGGTTTTGCAAAACTTGAAGTGCAGGGGGGGAAGTGTCAAATCTATCTCATGTTTGCTGGCCAACCCCTTTAAGTATTTGAAAATAAGAATTAACTACTCTTTAGATTAATTCAAGAACCAATTGGAAATCACAAAAAATAAACCATCACTATTGACCTCCTAGACCTATAGGTATCATTAATTAGTGAGGGCCCTAAAGATAGTAGGACATTTTTGCAATTTGAATGTGAGAAAGAAAAGGATATTCATCTTCCACCAAATTTTCCATTATAATTAGATGATTTAGATTTCATTCTACAAGTTCTTAAGTATATGCTGGCAAATTATTTTGCATTGTTTTCTCTAGACCTTCTAAGGGGATGCCACCCCCCTCCCCCCTCACAAGGGGTACCACCCCTTTGAATCCACTAGTTGCTATTGCCCTTGAACCCCTACTTTAACATTACATAAAAAATAAAAAATAAAATACATTGGGGGATTGTGCCATTCAATTATGTGGATTTTCATGGACCCATAATGTAGATAACATTTAACTTAATGGTTAGCCCAAGTTAATATTTTCTATGGGAATAATTTTTTAGAAAAGAAGGATTCATCATGGTAATTAGTGCTCTTATCTTGTATTTACTAGGTTTCACTTATAATTTATATAAATTTCTAGCGATGCCCATAAATTTGCCAAGGAAGTTAATACTTTCTAAAAAAAAAGAAAGGAAAAATTCACCATAAAAATTAATGCAGTTAGCTAGAATTCTCTAAGATTATATAGAAATTTTTAGGGGTATTTTCTTAAAGTTGTCATTGTTTTGCCCTCTTTTGTCAAACCCCTAAGATATTGATTTAAAAACTTTTAGAAATCATGAAACACAACAAGTAGACATGAAACATTCTTTAGATGTTGAAGCAAGAAAATGATGTAGTTTTGATAGTGCTCTATGAATTATGCAAGTAGGAATTAGATCGGTTATATTTTTAAATGAATTAGAGTTAGCTCTTAAATCTAACTCCAAAGAGTGAAAATGAAACATTTCATGGATTGTGTTTACACACAATAGTCACTTAGGAAGGGGTTGATTTGGACACAAATTTGAATTTGAATTTTGAAAGTTTGAGATTTCCTTCTACAAATTGTAGAACTAGCCCCAATGAAACCTATAGTTGTAAATAGGAGTGAGTATAGATGGAATTGGGTCAAGGTTAAAGAATTTTCTATACCCTAGAGACTTCATTCATTCTAGAAGTAACAATGTAAATTGTAATAGCGCACATTAAAAGAAGAAATATGTAATGTGGACTCAAGGAACTTCTCTAATATTAAGATTTGAACTAAGACAATTTTAGTAATTTAAGTGAGAACAGATATTTGTAAGCAATTAGTGAGAAACTAGAACACTAACCCTAACATTTCAACATTATTAATTTTTTTTAAAAATGTTTGCAGTAACATTTTAACATTACGGAATTGAAAAATAAATTTTTGAACATGACGTTGGGACTAAAAATAAAATAAAAAAACTAATAAATAGTGTCCTGTCTTGACAAATTCAAGTAAGTGACATGTAGAGAAAGAGACAACGTTGGATGCAACTCTCTTTTTTATGTCGTTACACATAAGACGAGAACTCTTTCAATAAGTGTTTATTTTGTATGACGTGGATGTTAAAAAAAGCAAAGCATTATAAAACTCTCACGTCTAGAGGAAGCAACTTTTTTAAATATATCACATGTCTAGAAATTTAAATATATATTAAATTATATTTAATTAACAAAATGACACCCTACAAACTTGTTTGCTTGAAAGTTTCAATGTGCTAAAGAGAACGTAAACTAATTTATATCGATATCGTGGAACATGTAAATTCAATTATTCATGTATTATATTCCTCAAATTGTCAACGTAAATTGGTACAAATACCATCCTAAACAATAAATAAATGAATTATTTAGAAGAAAGATGCTTTGGAATTGGTACAAATACATTAGTTTTAGTGACAGCAAACAGGGACTTTTTTTTAAATGAAAACAACTGAATTATATATATCATATTTTTATATAGTATATTAGAAATAGTTTTTAAATTAAAATATTAGAATTAAAAAATCTATTTCATCAATCAAAATGTCATAAAAAAATATTTTTAATATTAAAATTTGGTGAGATTTAATAATTACATGTTATTAAAAGATCGTAGTTCAATTATTTGTGTACAATTGATGAGAATGATTGGATGGGTGATATAAAACTCTCCAATAATCTTGTGGATGATAAAAATCATGCAACAAAAAAATTATAAAATTTTCTTTATAAATCTAATACCAAAGAATGTTATTAGTCAACAAATTTATTTATTATGTATTACAACTTTCATTTTACTTACAGATACTTTTTTTTTTTTGGTTAGATAAGCTCTACCCATTTGATGGGGGGTAGGACCCAATGTTTAAGTTTAATTATTATTCTTAGTTAGAATGATGGTCTTTTCTAACTTTTTCTTCTATAACACCATCGACCCCTTCCTATTTCGTATTGCCTTGAGTTCTCAACGTTTTGCTTTTTAATGGACAAGGGTAAGCCCTTTTGTCTTGCTTGCGTGTCGCCCAATATTCTTTCTTTGCATTGAGGTATGCTACTCTGGCTTACCTCTTTGTCATTATTATTTATGCTCATTCATAAATGGCTTGTTTGAGGTGACTTCTTCAAGTGACACTTCTATCCAAAGAGCGGATTTTTGGCACTTATCACATTAAACAACCACCACTGATTAATTGAAATGACTTTTGATGTGGCATTTTGTCCAGAGAGGGTACTTTAGATATGTGACTTGTCATTTACCATTATGTCTTGAGAAAATGTTTCTGCCAGTTTGAGTTGTATTACCAGGGTATTTTAAAGATTTTTTCTAGAGCCATCATTTCTTTTACTCACTTGTGTTATCCACGAGCATGACTAGGCCTTAAGCTTGTGAGAGCTACCAAAGATCTTGATGGAATCATTTTACTAGCTCCTTCCTAATCAAATGTTTTGCCATGGCACTCATTATTCCTCATGCCGTATTTTCCTTATAAATCTCTTATAGAAGGTTTTTGTAAATGTTGGCCACAAATCACATAATGGGTTCCACTTCCATTTACCTAACCAATTCCAAGGTTCAAGTAGCGTTTCTAGGTTTGGTTATTGATTGTTGTTTGTGTGGGTTGCTTGCTAAGAGGGATCTTCTAGCTTTGAAGGTTGTCAAGCTGGTTTTAGGGAAAAAAATATTTTTGTCCAGACGAAAATATTGCTTGAATATAGATATCAATTCTTGTTTTGTTGGGTGTTTGCTAGATCTCCATGTGTCGAAAGAGATGGTTTACAAAGTTTCAAGGAATGTTTTTAAATCTTGTCTATTAGTTGGGATTGAGGCAGATTTAATGAGTGCACACTTGGGAGAGGGTATTCCTCTTCGCCAACATGGTTCCATTATTGATATTCTACCTTTCATTACAGACGAGGTGGATTCTACTTACTGGTTTCAATGCTTTCTCTCCAAATATGGCTACAACTTCCTCAAGCGTTGCTATCAGTTTGTACCAAAGCCAGACACATAGTGGGTGACAAGATTTGTTGAGTTTGAGAAGTGTTTTGGCTTGTAAGCTACTAGGTCTCAGCCTGTGAAGATAAGCCACATTTTTTGATCTTGAAACCCTTTTTTGTTTGTAGCCATTTTTGTATTTACATCAACCTTCTATTTATCAAATATGTTTATAATGTTTATGGGTTATAGCCCCTTTTTGTAAATGAAGTTTTCGTTATACAGTTCAATTATGGTTAAAGGGACCTTTTAGACAGTCTTGTTGGCTTCGTATTGTAATGTCAAGTTTTAGAAAATACTCTATATATAGTGACTTTTATTAAGTGGGACCATCTATGAATATATGACTAAAAATTTAATTGTCCATTAATGTCCTCAGGTTTTCCTATAATTTGTTGATTCTTTGTTAAATGATATTCTAACTTTCATATCGGGTTATCTCTATGGAATAAGATGGAAAATCTTCTGTGATTTTGTAACGCCCCTGCCATGCGACCCTAGAGGAAAACATACTAATGCCAACAACGAAACATTTTTTTTATTTGCATTTTACACACTGTTGTAATTGAAACACTTGATATAATCTAATCTAATCTAATCTAAGTCCTCTAGGATATGTGACTACGTTACATAGTTCCCATTGTCTAAATTATCAAAACTATAAATCATTATAATAACCAATTCTAACATCAATTAAAATCACATCTACTCATTCCATATAATCAAGAAATCCATGAGATACAACCATAACATGAGTACGTAGAGATTAATTGATTCAATTCATTCAATTTACACGTACAATAACATTAGATACATAATCCATCTCATAATAGAGTTCACATCAACATACATCATTACATTTACATTTTGAACAGTAATGCCTTCTTGTTACATGTGAGGAGTGTACAACAAACATGGTACATGTTACATCAATTGTGATATAATACAAATTCCAAGTAACAAATCCCAAGAGAAGGTACAATGCAGAAGCCTTCAGATCAAGAGAAGTTGCCACAACACATACAAGGGAAGGGAACCCAATGGAGAACAAAGCACTTTCCACCCAACCATGTGGAACCCAAAGGTCCACCCCCCATACTAGGAGATAGCAAGGGTCCCACCAATACTGACAGACAAAGGACTATAGACATCAAAAAACTAACATGACACAAAAGAAAGCAATACAACATCAAACAATAGTGACTATACTTCCAGAGGCACATAACTATCCAAGTTAAAACAAAAGACAAGGGGATACATGGTTGCCATAGGAAGAGTGGCATCACATAGTTTGTCATAAGTTATCCAAGTAGATATTCCTAGGCCTTGATCCCCATCCTGGGTTATCCTGGTAGCCTCTATCGATCTTCGGCCCTTCATGCAAACCTATGTGGAATCAACATACCTATCGTGGAGGCAAGCCAATTGATTTTTCCATTCTAGGCCTTCTCGACTCATCTCAAGCCTATACGAGCACTTGAGCCCTGAGCGAGGGATTGACTTATCTTGTTTAATGTTATTGCTACCCAACCCCCTAGTTTATTTTAGGTTATCACTTGTTTACGAAACTTTTACATAGGTTATCTAGGTGCCACTTTGTGTGCTGACCCCCATTGGAAGCCACTCCTCTACTGACAAAAAGAAAACCAAAGAAACTGAAAAAAAAGCCAATTGCACAAACTCAAAGCTCAAGCAAATCATATAACAAGGCATTACCCCTCCCGCTTACAAGTTCCACAAGATCAACCACATAGGAAAATCTATTGTGCAAGGTTAATGACCATCATAAACATAATCAACATAAAATCCCCAATATCAAGTTAAACAAATACATCCATAAAGAGAACAAATCACCCTAGCCTCTAGAAGACTCTAAGATTCATTTCACAAAATAACATAGAAATGAACAAATCCCACAATTTACTTCCACATCATACCCATTCACATAATTCACCTCAATAAATCAAACACTACTAGCAAATAGATTCTAGAACGGGTTACAAGGAATCTCATTTCATGATATACAAATAATCATTTAAGTTGGTTCTTTCCTTCAATATATACTAATTTCCACTTATCTGGTTATAATTATGTCAATCTTGACTAGAATGAATTATATTTTTGTTTTCATATAAGTTTTAGCTATAAAATCTTGTATTAGGACATCAATATTTTCTTATCTATAATTATATATATATATATACACACACATATATATAAATTTACATATATAAACATATATATATATACTGATTTTAATGAACATCTAGTAAACACTATGAGTTGTTCACAGTATAACTATTACAATACTTAAAGGCATGAATGTCTTATATGTATATATATAACATGTTACAGACGTTATTCATTAAATCAAGTTCGGATTTCATATATACATACCATCGATATAGAAAGAGAGAAACACCGAATGAAGAAACAATGAGACAAATAAGTATGGTTATCTTCGCTAGCATTGATATGTACGCATAAACCTTACCTTAACTGGAACTCACAAGTCCAATAAACAAGCAAACATTTCAGATGACTAATAATTTCCAAACAGATTCAAGGTGCAAGCGACATTAGCATACACACATTTGGGTGCTTATAAATTGCCAGAATGCATTAGCATGCATTGAATTAAATAAATGTGACTGTAAGTGAACAATAGATAATGCAACCTTATCGACTCACACAGGCTAAGAATACACTTCAATGCATGGAAAAAGGAATATCTACTGACAGGTGATGATAGCAAAAGGAACAATACAGACAACCATCAAATCAAGCATGATTGAAATAATGATAACCTACAGGAACCATCAGTTCCCCTGAATGGCATAAATTAGAGAATTCAAATGAATGGTCTCTATTGTCTAGATTAAACACAAATATTTGAGGAGCAGTTTCGAATGGCAAAGACTCAAGTGAAAGCCCACAACAAATAAAAGAAGACCTGAATTGCATTGATCCAATACCAATGGCCAAGAAAATCCCATACATTGCAAGGTGAACAATATAAAGTGTAAAGTATTTTTAAGAAATAGACAACAATAAGCTGGGATAAAAGGTGTAGCTAGAGAAGGTTGCATATAGATAACTGGGTAAACCCACAAAAGTGGTTTACAATTCGAATGAGGAAGGAAACTTGTAAAAAATGACCCCATGCAAAAAAAATTCATTTTAGGGGTTCGAACGAACCAAAAGAGGGTTCACTCAAACCAGGGTTCGAGCGAACCCATTTAATGCATGTATGGAACAATCGGCCAAAAAAAAAAATGGAAAACCCCCCTTTCCTTGATTTTTGACCTTGTTCACAAAAAAAATTTTTTTTGCACTTCAAAGCTTGTGTTGAAGATGAAAATGGTGGAGACTTCATAGAACCAAGCTGGAATCGGTAGTCCTCGAACAAGCTATCCAATGAATATAATTTTAATATGTTTTGGTTTTATTATGTATTTTTTTTTTAGTTTTATTAAACATAGGTTTTTCACCGAAAATCAAGCTCTATGTTCTACACATGTGAAAAATAGCAGATTATCAATTTTATTTTTTTTGAAAAATATGAGTGCACCAGATATTGAAGTTCTTGATCCAACTAAAAAAAATAGAATTTCGATACATACAAAAAAAAGTTATGCGTTATACGGTCGTGCTATGTCTGAATTCTAATTGGTTTGACTTCAAAACTTGACTTGAAAGAAAAAATATTCAATAAAAAACTATCTAACCAAGAGGAAGCACTAGATATCGGAGTTACAAATCTAAATTCGAAAGAATTGGAATTTTATCCTTCATGGAAAAAAATTTATTTGTTATACGGTGAGTGTCACTTTTTAATAAAAATGTTGTTTTATGAAAAAAACTAGTTTTCGAGGGACATGGAAAAATAAGTGCAATCTGATTCCAAAAATTTTGAAAAAAATATATTTAGAATCTACAGATAAAATATCACAAAACTCTAGTTTTCATCATCTTCAAATTCCTCACGGTTTAGCCGCTATAGGTGTCTGAAAGTGAAGATTTAGTTAAAAAAATTATTTAAGTGTCCAGTTTGGCCAAAAATTGTAAACTAGTATTGTGGGATCACCCAAATCAAAGTCTGGAGCCACCAAAAGGAGGGATAGTTATGTATCTCCAAAACAGGCTATCAAAACAGGGTCGATGACCTAGGTGGATAAATTAGATGAACGGTAGTAAACAAAAGCTTTCAAAAATCAAAATAGGGTAAATCCCTAATTCCATCAATTCAGCTAGATATCAATACCAAACTATATCAGCTATAAGGAGGCTCAAATTACACAAAATGAATTTACAGACAAAGCACTTGTTCTATTTAATATTAGTCTCCAAGAATTTACTATTTGGAAAGGCATAATGGAATGATAGAGCAATGCTTCAAAATTTAATAAGAAGCTCATAGAGTTCAGAAAAAGATAAATTATGAGAGAGGTCAATTCCTATCAAGACCTTTACTTATACAACATGCATGAGAATACAAAGACTCAAATCAATGGAGCAAAGCTATTTACACAAAGGTAGTTTATATATTTTGCTTAATTTTCCAAAGAACTAGAAAACACATTCACTACAATTATTTTCTTCATAATTTAAATTAAATATGGTAAAAGAACCTGGATTTTTCCGCTTGACAGGGGTGGTTTTCTTACAGGTCTTTCCACTTCCAACTTGTAACTGTAGCACCTTCCCAAGATCTCCAACAACACTAAAATCCCACTATCACTGTAAAACCCCCAAATCCAATATTTTTAAAACTTTTTCAGAAGAAGTTTCCATGAAACCCCAAAAAGGTTGTTCATAGAAAGAATGCAAGAATTAGTTTTTCCTCTAAGAAAAATAATCCCATTGCCCCTTTCCAGTTAACTCCACTACTTCATTTATTCCTCCACTTTCAAATTTTTATTTAATTTATCTTTCTTTTAAAATTTTAACCCTATCTCTAACTTACACACAATAAACCATTAATTTATTTTTCTTTTATATTTTCCTTTATACACAACTCACTCTACTTATTTAATTTTATAACTTATTTTCAAATCACATAGCTAAATGTATTTATTAAATATTTCATTTAACGGTAAATGTCAATTTATTAAAAATTTCATTTAACGGTAAATGTCAATTTATTAAAAATTTCATTTAACGATAAATGTCAATTTATTAAAATTTATATAAATACTATAATATTTTGTTTAATTTAATTATTTGATTTAACAAAGGCTTTTATCTTTATTAGTCAAGGCCTACAACTTTGAAAATTTTAATTTAATGAAATAATCAAACAAAGCACAAGTCACAAGCATGACTCAATGATCGAATAGTCAAACAATACCAACTAGAAGCGAAATGAAGGTAAAATGACAACAACAAAGACAAACCAACACAACTGAATTACAGACGAGATGTGACAACAAACATTCATCCTCGACAAGGACTCTGGCTCAATGCGGGGGACCCAGTGTTACCTCTGAATCAACAACCTCCATTAGGCTTTTGGAATGCTCAAACTTGACAATTCAGGTGGAGTTGATGCCCTATACGTGCAACCTACAACAAAACATAGGGTCGAACATGTGCATAAGGAAAATAGTTAGTCACACCATGAAGGGAAAATCACAGCGTGGTAAGGAACTTGCAAGCGAGTAATGCAACCCTATTTCCCTTCACCAATACATAATAACTTATATCAAAACATGATAATACATACATCTAACAATCACATAACAACTAACTAATCTGCTAATTATGATATAAGTAGAAACATCAGATATAACAGTGTCATCAAGAGTCACCATATCTAAACATCAAAGCATAACAATATCCAAATAACATCCAATAGTATCATAGTGTCTAGCAAATAGTATCATAAAGTCTAGCAAACAGTATCATAAGGTCTAGATATAGTCCAAGTAGTTGTCCAAACAAAAGCAAACTGAGGGGGCATTATAGATTTGTTTTGCATTTGTATGTTAAATATTCTTAATAGTTGATAGCTCTTTCTGGTTTACAAACCCACAATTATGATTTGATGTACCTTTCAGGCTCTAACTCTTTTATATAGTTTTGTTGGGTGAATTCCTTTGAAAATGTGATTTGGTGCTATCTGTAAAATACTGTCCTCTGGTTTACTTATGTTCCCTTTCCACTGTATTTAAGCGATAAAAATGATGGCTCTTTTGTCTTATAGATACTTTTTTATTATATGATTTTATTTTATTTAAGAAATAAATTCATATTTATATGTCATGTACTATTATTATATTATTTTCATTATGTAAATTTTAAATTTATTTATATTTTATATAAATACTTAATAAAAATAGTTAATTATTTTGGTCATCTTTATTTAGATGTTAGGAGTTTTTATTTGTGGTTGCTTTTTTTAGGTATCTTTTTCTATTATCTTGATAGTTTATGAATTTGACTATGTAAACAATATTTTTCTCATAAGTATCTTTTTCTATAATTTTTGATATTTAGAAAGGTATATATATTAATTAGATGATTTTATATGACTATTAGAAATATAATTTTTAATATATATTATTACTTATTTGATCTTAAATATGTATAAATTGTCATTTATGTTTAACATAATATTTTAGATTAGGTTAGATTTATAATCTTATCTAAGTAATACTAAATTCAAATTGCCCATGATAATTTGGCTCTCCAATTTGAATTTGAATTTAATTTTTTACTTTTAACATTTGTATTTAATCATGTCATCCATGGTCATTTTAATCATCGATGTTGTTAGGATAAATAATTCATATAAGCATGCAATCACAGTCACATCAAGGTGAAAGTGCAATAGTGTGTCCCATTTTTCAACATTATTGGGCCACAAAAATCATTATTTTTCAATATTTAGCACATTAGATATCAATCCACTTAGCAACTTTTTTAGAAGCTCTAGTTTTGAGCTATCCACATGCTCAAGGTTATTTGTGATTATTAGACCCCTATGCTTGGATATGGCATCTCTATTTCCAAAGCCATGGAATATAGGGTTTAACCTATTCACAAAAATATTCAAGGTGTTTCTTGTTGGGCTAAGATGGTCTTATCTTCCCTTTCATATTTGGTTTCTATCAACTGTTGAAATCATTGAAATAATTTAGGAATATTTATTTCTTTATCCCCTATACACAAAGACATATACTATCATCTATATGCATACTTTTAGTATATCTATACTTTAAGTATGGCCTACCATCTAATCCAGTATTGAAGCTAGGAGAGGGAATATTAAAACCATAAATAAAATAGAATACATAATTTTCATTATTATTATTATTTTGGGTTAGTTCACTTAGTTGAGGAGTGTTAAAGATAAATATTTTGTAGGTGATCAACTTTGTGGAAGAAAGCATCCCCATCATAAACTTTTCGAGGGTGTCTATGGAGAAATAAAAGGATGAAAGAAATTTGAGTTATGAGATGGGAAAAAATATGAGGCTATGGAAGGTTGGGGAGGAGAGTTCAATGTTGTTACAAAGAAATGGTTATTTGAGGACTAGTTTTTCCAAGGTAATTGCAAGACAATGGGTCCACTTGTGGCCAAAAATATGCTTTTTCCTTAAAAATTAGAGTTTGTTATAGTTGGGGTGAAGATCTAAAATACTTATATATAGGATCCAACATAGTTTAAAAATATGAATTGTATGATTTTGTTCCTAGTTTACAAACATGCAATTTATTTTAATACTCAAATGATAAAAGTTTGTTATATATGTAGGATGCATAAAAGTGACTATAGTGTCATAAATTGTCACCACTTACAATTTCATGCTAGGTTTGGTGCTTACTTTGACATATGTGTCTAATTTTATTTGTAATGTACTTGTTTTATCACCTTTTGAGAAAAATTGGTGCTATCCTTTATTACTAGGCCCTTTTAGGGAGAATTATGCCTAGACACTAGTGTGGTGTGCTAGCATCCTAATCGTACATGCAAAAAACCTGAATTCAAAAGTCAGCCTTGTTGTGATTAAGGATGTGACCTTGTTTCCCGACCCATCCAAAATGGTTACTTGGATATGTGCTTGATCTCATATATAATCAACCTCTTCTCTCCTTCACTAGTCGAGAAAAGAAAGAGAAAGTTATAAACAAAAAAAAGCAAGTGAGAGTGGAAGATTTAATACATAATTCAATAAATTTATGGTCTACAATCTACCAACTAATGAACTCCATTTTTGCAGAAAATTTATGTTCAAGTATCATATGATTTTTCTTAAATTTATTGTTATTATATTATTATTGCATGTATTAACACTTATAGGATCTCCAAGAAGCCTCTTCATTCTCTTTATATGTTTTTTATGTGGCAACATATATCCAAAAAGACTTTCAAATTTATGTGGTAAGATATGTCCTTGTGTTACTCACCACTATCATTATTGATTACTTTTCCTCTACTCCCCCAAGGGAAAACACTCTTTATCATCAATTATCACTACTATTATGGAGGTGGGAATTCCTACACAAGGTTTGAGTGAGGAAAACCATTATACAACACAATTGATGCAGGAGCATCCCTAGTTGTAAGATAATCCTGTACAATCAACCAAAAATATTTATTTTCCTACATTTCAGTCTGTAGCTCTATCTCAACGATTTCTTTTGCATTCTACCAAATTATTATTTCATAGCTCACGTAGTAGGATATAGATTCTAAATAAGGCCATCTTCAACATATCCAAATTTCTAGTGATTTGCATTTGTTTACAAAAAAATATCACTCAAGTAGAAGTTTATTGTGAATTCTTTATTAGAGCATTAAAGGCCTATCATGCCTAGGCTGGATGTGAGGAGCTTAATGAAACATCATTCAAGGTATTTTGGTCTCGAAGAGATTTCTTGGAGATATACATACATTTCCATTATTTTCTCATATTCTTGGCTAACTTACACGTTTGATCTTGTATTGGGGTTTGTAAGCCCTTGAGGTCAACGTGGATCATAATTGGATCTAGGGATTCATATTTAAGATCATTTGGAAGGAAGCTAGTTAGTAAGTTAGTTAGTTAAGGAGATAGTTAGTAGTTGAGGACCAAACAGGTAGTTAGATCCAACCTTCTAGGTTGAGGATTGCAATAAGGAAATGTGCCAATTATAATATCTTGTAATGCCCTATGGTAGGCCTATGAGCCCTAGTCATTCCACGCTTGTGGCATATGATCTATGTAAGATTGCAAGTTGTTGAATAATTGATAATTCATGTTTGTTGAGAACTTCTTGTGCTATTTATGTTGTGTTAAACTTTAGGTTGCATGGTTGGACAGTCCTTTTTGGACCTTGCATCCATGGTTGTACCAAGTGGTATCAGAGCAAGTTTGTGAGTACTTGGGGAGAGAAGGTATTCCTTGTGGTGAATAGATCACTGACTTGAGGTATCCTGCAAGTGTTTTCAATTTATCTCATTGACTATGAGGAAGTTGAGACCTTGTAGCTAGATTGTCGAATTGAGGTAGTTGCATTAGATCCAAGGGGAAGAGATGACACCAAGGAGAGTGCCTATTATGGAAAATGTTGCATGATGAATGGATGAAATGTTGGAAATGATGAGGGAAATGAGAGTCTAGTTGGATGTTGTAGAAGAAGATAGAAGGAGAGGTATAAGCCCTATACATGATGAAAGTGACGATGAATTAGATCATGCTGCAAATAAAAATGGAGAGAACCTAGAAGAAGAAGAAGATTCAAATTAGGTAAAGATGTTAAAAGCTATTTTTGAGATTGGCAAGATACCTAGAATTTAAATTTAAAATTACGTGAGAAATTTAAACCCTGAGGAGTTGATTTATTGGATCAATGATATGGAAGAATACTTTGAGTATGAAGAAATAGAAGATCTAGAGAGATTGAGATTTGTAAAAACTAAGGTGAAAGGACATGCTACTGTATGGTGGAAATAAGTTCAATTAGATAGGAATAGGATGGGAAAGAAGAAAATCACAAATTGGGATAGGATGGTGACACATATGAAGAATTAATTTATACCTACTGATTATGAGCTTGAATATTTGAAAAGATTGTTGAATCTTAGGAAAACAGAGAAGTATATGAAGGAGTATACTAAAGACTTCTACAAGATTATCATCAGAGCTGGACACAGTGAAGAAAGAAAGGATAAGGTTGTGCAATACATCAATGGACTAAGAAAAAAAATCCAACAAGAGTTGAGCCTGGTGAAGATGACAACAGTTGAAGAAGCATACCAATTTGTGCTAAAAGTAGAGGAAAAGTTGAATAAGAAGTTTGAACAAAGATATAGAAGTGTAAGAGGAAGATTCTAGAGAAGTTAATCATAATCTGGAGAGAGAAGACCATATGTGAAGAAAAACAAGGATGGAAAACCCTACTATAGTGAAGAGAAGGACAATAATTCATACCATAGAGGAAGAGAGGAAAACAAATTCTACCATAGTGATAGAGAAATTCACAATTCCTATTGCAATGATGGATATAGGAGAGATGAAGGAAGATATGAGAAGAGACTATTCAAAGTAACTTTTTTCAAGTGTGGAGGTGAAGGACATAGAGAATTTGAATGTTATTAGGGAAGTACTAACAAGAGGACTAAGAATACTGGAAGAACAACCTATGTGGATGAAGAACCTATTGGATACCCTAGTTTGGTTGGAAAACCAGAGAAAGGCGAATCATTAGAAATGAGAAGAACTTTGGTGCATGAAGAAGTGATTGAGAAACCACTACAAAGGAAGAATTTTTTTAGGACAAGTTGTAAATCTGAAGGAAAGGTATGCAGAGTTACCATTGATAGTGGTAGTATCAATAATCTATAGTGTGACTTTAAATGGAAAGAGACATATATATTGATACCTTTGGGAGAGGAGGACAAAAAGGAAGATTGTGGCATGATGACTATGTTTGGTAGATGGAAGGAATTTTTTGGAAGGATTGAGGCATGAGAACATTTGTTTTGCATTCATTCCAAAGAAGTGTAGTAATTAGGAGGTAGAGGATTCTACCACAAAGGATGAAGATCCATTGCACACTGAAGTAGTAGAACTGCTAACAAAGTATTAGGATCTCGTATCAGAGAATGTACTAGATGGATTACCATTGGTCTGAAGAATCAGTCATCATATAGATCTAATATCTGGAGTAAGCTTTCTAAACAAAGTGGCACATAAGATGACACCTGCAAAAAATGCAGAGTTAAATAAAAAAATACAAGAATTATTGAAGGGATTGATTAGAGAGAGCTTAAGCCCATGTGCAGTACCAGTTGTACTGGCACCAAAGAAAGATGGAGAATGGAGGATGTGTATAGACTCAAGAGCAATCAAAAGGATCACAATCAAGTATAGATTCCCTTTGCCAAGAATGGATGACATTATGGACTATTTGAGTGAAGAAAAGTATTTCACAAAGATTTCAACCTAAAAAGTGGATATCATCGAATTAGAATCAGAGAAGGAGATGAATGGAAAACCACATTTAAGACTAATGAAGGGTTTTATGAGTGGTTACTGATGCCTTTTGGATTGACCAATGCACCTAGAACTTTCATGAGGTTGATGAATGATGTAATAAAGCAATTCTTGGGTAATTTTGTTATTGTTTATTTGGATGATATTTTAATTTTTAGTAAGACTAGAGAAGAACATTTGTGGAACATCAGACAAGTATTATAGAGATTTAGGGAGGAGAAGTTGCTGATAAAAATCAAGAAGTGTAGCTTTATGAAGATAGAGTTGGTGTATTTGGATTTTGTCATTTCTATTGAAGGATTGAAGATGGATCTTGAGAAGGATAGAGTAATCATTGAGTGGCTTACACTAGTAAACATTGAGGAGGTAAGATCATTTCATGGACTAGAAATTTTCTACTAGAAATTCATAAGGAGCTTTAGTATCGTTTGCACACCCATGATAGAAATAATGAGAGGAGTTAGGAAGGAATTTAAGTGGACATACGAAGCACAAAGAAGTTTTGAATTGATGAAGAAAAAGGTGACATAGCAACCAATGTTAGCATTACTTGATTTTGATAAAGTATTTCAAGTTGATTGTGATTCCAGTGGAAATGCAATAGGATCAGTGTTGATGCAAGAAGGGAGACCAATAGCTTATTTTAGTGAGAAATTGAATGATACTAGGAGATATTCAGTTTATGATCAGGAGTTCTATGCCATAGTTCAAGCCTTGAAGAAATGGAGACATTATTTGTTGCCTAAGGATTTTGTGTTGTACGCTAATCATCAAGCCTTGCAATATTTGAACAGTCGGGGTAAGTTGAACCGGAGACATATGAGATGGGTTAAATTCTTGCAGAGTTATTCATTTGTGTTGAACCATAGGAGTGGCAAGTCAAATAAAGTTGTAGATGCATTGGGTAAGAGAAGGAATTTTCTGACAAAAATGAAGATAGAAGTATTGGGATTTGAAGAATTGAAACATATGTATGAGGATGATCCATATTTTGCTGAAGCATGGAAGGCATGTAAGGAACTAGTAGTAACATATATGATTCGATGGTTGGATTATTTCATTCAAGAAGAGATGTTATTGAAATTAGTTGTGTATTCCAAGGAGTTCCATGAGGGAGAATTTGATTAAAGAGAAGCATAGTGGAGGACTAGTAGGACATTTTGGGATAGAAAAGACAATAAATTTGGTGAGTGAACATTATTTTTTGTTGCAAATATATAAGGATGTTAGGAAGTATGTTCAAAATTGCAGAATTTTTCAATTAGAAAAGGGGAGTAGTCATAATACTAGATTGTATAAGCCCTTGAAAATATCGAAGAGACCTTGGGAAGATATAAGCATGAATTTCATATTGGGATTACCAAGAACATAGAGAGGATATGATTCTATAATGGTGGTAGTGGATAGATTTTCTAAGATGGCACATTTTATTCCTTACAAGAAGACTAATGATGTTGTGCATATTGTTGACCTATTTTTCAAAGAGATTGTGAGATTGCATGGGTTACCAAAGAGCATAGTTTTAGATAGGGACACCAAGTTCATGGGGTAATTTTAGAGGACATTGTGGAAGAAGATGAAGATAGGATTGAAGTTTAGATCAACGTATCAACCAAAAATAGATGGAAAAACAAAGGTAGTGAATAGGATTTTGGGTAACTTATTGAGATGTTTGGTTGGAGACAAGGTAGGAAACTGGAACATAGTTCTACCGCAAGCACAGTTTGCATATAATAGCTCAATAAACTAGAGTACAAGGAAGACATAAATGATAAATGGTCTTTCTTGTATAGCGGGTTGTAAAATAGGAGTAGTGAGGTAGTATTTCAAACTTTCAAAGGCCTATTTATAATCCTCATTCCAATTAAATTGTGAGTCCTTCTTAAGAAATTGTGTACAGGGTAATGTCCGATCTACCAAGGATGCCACAAAATGATAGATAGATTGACCTCTTCTTTGTAAATTACACAATTAAGAAATGTTTTTAGGAGGTTGCATGCTAATGATAGCATCAATTTTCTTTGTGTCCACCTCGGTGCCTCTGTGGGATACTATAAAACCTAAAAGTTTTCCACTATCCATACCAAAGACAAATTTTTTTGGATTCAGTCTCATGTTATACTTATAGATTCTTTCAAAAAATTTCCAAAGGATGTTAACATTATTTTGACAGGTTAAATATTTGGCTAGAATTTATCATCAACATAATATTCCAAAATCTTATGTATGTAATCGTGAAATATCAATGTCACGACTCTTTGATATGCTGCACTTGCATTCTTTAATCCAAAAGGAATAACCACCCAAAATAATGTTCCCCAAGCTCTAGTAAATGATGTCTTATATTGATCTTGATCCAGAAAATCCATCCATGAATGACAACAAAGCATGGCCTGCAGTCGAATCTACTATCATGTCAATATTAGGAAGGGGAAAGTCATCTTTTAAAGATGCTTTATTAAGGTCACAAAAATCCATACACATCCTAATATGATTATCAGGTTGTGTGATTGTGACAATATTTGAGATCCATTGAGAATAGGCAATAGGACGCATAAAGCCCCAGCTTCGAGGAGTTTTTCAATTTCAGCCTTAACCAATAAAGCTATCATAGGATTCATCTTGTGTATCTTTCATCTTACTGGTTTAGCATCTTGTTCAAGGACTATGTTGTGTGTCACTATCTTAGCATCAATACCCGACATGTTTGAATAGGTCCATGTTGGAAATAGGATGCCATTTAATTGCAAATCCTAAACATTAATTATTTCATGTATCTCCTAAGTTCTTGGAATGTGTTCAACAACACTAAGATTAGGATGAGATTAATATTTGATGAAATAAATCATGAAATTGACATTTGTAGTTATTCCTAAATAATAGGAGCATGTGGATGCACACATGGTAAGGTGACACTCACCTTGAGTTTAGTTAACTATTTAGAGTAAGAGATAAAACTTCTGAATGCATGTAAAGATCCTAGGAGTTAGGGTTTGATGTTTGCATGCATGAAGTTCAGTTCAGTTCAGTTCAAAATCAGTTTAGTTTAGTTTAGTTTAGTTTAGTTTAGTTTAGTTCAATTTAGTTCAGTTCAGTAATGGTTCAGTTATCTTTAGTTGCATGCAAGTGCATGTTGCATGCATGTTGGTTATTTTGAGTTGCATGTAGTTAGCTTTAGTTAACTTGGAATACATGGATAATAACTTGAGTTGTATGATAGATAACATGGAATACCTCTAGTTAATAGGGGATGACCATTCTTGCATGAATGGTGTTGAGTAAATGTTTTGGTTAACAAGAAATCACTTGGAGCCAACTTGGGTGCCCAAGATTGACGAGGGAGCAAACCCAAGACACAGAAAAACACTCATAGAATAGAGAATAATCTTTTATTCAATATTATGAAATTCTTACATGCAGAGGATCACAATCCTCGAGCTCTGTGATACATGCAAATTACAGACTTACAGAAAATTACCTAGATTCCCCTTTTGCAACATGCGAACTCTCTTCCACAAAAAGTTACCCAAAAATAAAAAATTAGCCCCTAAATAGCCCCTTTTCAGTTTGGAGCCAAAAATAACATTCAAGATAAGATTTTGGCAATTTGGCACCAAAAAGTACAATTTGAAATTCAAAAACTAAGTCCTAATTCAAAAATTGGCAATTTTCCAAAAATCGGCCAACTTCCGGAAGCCATAACTTTTGATCCGGGACTCCATTTTTTGAACCGTTTGCACCGTCAGAAAGGTCTCGGAGTGAATAACATGCTAAGAACCTATTCCATTGGTTCTGATGATTTCTAGGCCTGTACGAGACTATTTAGTGCCTCAAACTAGACTCAAAAGGTTTTTCAGGGCAAAAAGCAGAAACTGGAACTTGAATAACTTTCAAACCGTGAATGATCTTGATCTGATTCTTTTGACAAAGTGCTTATTTTTCCATCATGAAACTTCCCATAAATTTTTGTCTTCCCACGCCTTAAAATTCCCATCTGCTAAAAATAACAGTTGAGCAAAAAAAGTAGAAAAGTAGTTCTGAAAGTTGGAAACTCTTAATCGACGAAAAGGGTATCTAGAAATGCAAAAACATCTACAAAAAGCAAACAAAAGGAACATAAATAGAAATCATCTTTTTGGGTGATGCAAGATTGCCCTCACACCACTAGATGCTCCTACATTAGACACCTAGGGTAATTTGAGAAGTGACCCCGTCACGTCTCAGATGGTTGAGGAAAACCCAAACGGTCAACCTCTACCTTAGACAACCAAGAAGAATCTTCCATAGGCCTTCCTTTCCATTTTACCAAATATTCTTCATACTGCTTGTTTCTGGTACTCCTTCCTACATGGCTATCCAGGATTTC
>VDFB02293996.1:0-10053 GCA_007258455.2 Sequoia sempervirens | reverse complement strand
GACTATCTGAAATGGGATAGATAAAGCCTACATCTAGCAATTTTTGTAGTTCTCCTTTCACAATTTTTCTTAGTACAAGGTTAATCCTCCTGTGTGGTTGTCTTACTAGAGTGAAATTGTTTTTGATATAAATTATATGGGTACAAAGTTTAGGATCTATTCCATTCATGTCATGATAACCCCATGAAAATTCATGCTAATGGTCTCTTAATAGATATTCCAACAATAGTTGTTGTGTTTCACTCAATTTATTATTGATATTTAGATATCTTCCTTCTGACACTTGTATTTGTGTAGTTAACTCTACCATGGATACTTCATTAAAACATGGTACCTTTAGTTCATGTGGTAGTAATGTATGGAACACACCTATCACTACAAGAAGTCTATCTATAGGAAAAGCGTCTACAGGAATAGTGGCTACAAGAGAAATGTTTGCAGGAATAGTGGTTCCAAGAAGAACAAGCATAAGTGTATTGACTGGAGAAGAAGATGATATGTCCTCCACTCCATAATGATTTTGAATGATGTTAACCAATACCTCATCCTCATCTTGGAGGTGCATGAAAGAGCTTCTACCTAGCATCATGATTTGTGCCACAAAATTAACTTCTTCGGCCTCTTCACCAACTTGTGGCCATAAAAAATCTTCTTCATCATGAGATGGCTAAGCAGGTGGATAAAGAACAAAAATTTTAGTACTCCTATCTAAAATGGTCATGTCACCTGACTAAAATTCAATGTAGGCATCCGAAGCTTCCAACCAAGGTCTTCCAAGGATAATTGGATACCAACCTAATGTGGCTTTAGGAGAAAGAATCATAAAATCTGCTAGATATTCCCAAGAGTCTAATAGTACCACAAGATCCTCCACTACACTGTCGGGCTTAACAATAGAGTTGTCTGCAAGTTGCAAGATAGTAGGAGTAGATCTTGTGCTTGCAATATTTATTTTCTACAGGATTCCTTTGGTCATTACATTTATTACTACCCCTAAATCAATCAGAGCATTCTTCACTTGAATCCCATTTATGACAACTACTACCATAAGACTGCTTGGGTCATTATACTTGGGAATAGTCACTTTTCCCAACATGATATTAGCTAGATATCCCACCACATGAACTGTATTTGGGTCTTTCTTCTTGGCTTCTTAAGACAAGCTTCCTTAATGGCTTTACCATAGATTGGGACATCTTTTATAGCCTGAAATAGGGGTATTTGAATGCATATATGCTTTAGCTGATCCAAGATGTCAAAAGTAGTATCCTCCTTCTCTTCCTTCTTAGTAACTTCTAGTCTCTCAGGAAATGGTAGTTCTTGCTTGGTCCATTTGGCTTAGACTAGTTCAGGACCTTTAGGTGCATTTGGCTGAATAGGATAATTCAGAGGCTCCTCCTCCTCTTCCATCAGAAGCTCAGTAATGATGGGCTTGGAAGGGGCTAGTAACTTGGTTCCTGAATGTAAATGGATATCACTTACACTCAAAGCATATCTAGGAAATTGGTTTTAATTAGCATAATATATAGGCTATTTTTGTGGTTTATTATTAGGATTGGGTGTGTGATGAGCCGGTACTTGGGTTAGTTTAAGTGCATTATAATTTGGGTTAGCAGGTGGAGGAATTATAGCAGGTTGTTAGGGCTGAGAAGATGGTTGCATGTAGATGGTATTTTAGGTAGGCCATTGCTGCCCTCCTCTCCATTGGTTTGCTTGCTACCAATTTCATGGAGGTGGTTTCCAGTGCCCTTGAAATTGTTTCCAATTCCCCTAAGGTTGTTGCCACTGAGGTGGAGGACTCTGGTGGCTAGGCCAAGCATTTGGAGGGTTACTCCAAGGATATAGTGGATATCCTCCATAACTAGGTGGATATGTGGGATTCCATTGGTTTCCAAATGAATAAGAATTAAAATATGGTCTAGCATAGAATAGTGGTTCAAGTGGCATACTTTGTCTTGGATCCCAGGGCTTTCTTTGTGCAACATAGTAGACCTGGTATTCTCCAATCTAAACTGGCTTGAACTCTGGTGGAATTTACTTACTTTCCAAATTAGCGACCATATTACATCTACAATCCATCTTCTTTTGTCTCCAGTGTGGACAATATTCTATCAACATCATTTCTTCCTCCTCTTGCTTCTTCTTGGACTGAAGTGTATCTAGATGAGTAGCTAGATTGTTAATAATATCTTGCTTGAAGTCTGCCAGCAAATTAGTGATCTCCATTCTTGAAACTCCACTAGTAGTTAACTTACCCATGGATGATTGATAAGCTCTCCCTTTCTTTGAAGCTAATCTAGAGTAATTTTGGCATATCTTCTTGAGATCTTCCCAAGGAACTTGGGAGATATCTCCTCCTACCAAGAGATCCAAAGCATCAATACAACCTTCATTGATTCCTCTTAGGAAAAGAAACTTTTGTGAGTCCTCATTAAGTGCATGGTGTGGATATTTTTGTAGGAAAAACAAAAATCTTGCAATGTAGTCTTCCAGGCTATCATCCTCCTTTTGTTGCATTCTAAAAATCTCTCCTCCTCTCATATCACTACCCCTACAGTATTCCTTGTACTTCTCAAGGAAGTTTGTCTTCATATCTTTGCAAGTTTCCACAATATCACTGCCTAGGCTCATGAACCATCTTAATGCATCCTCTTTCAAAGTGGTGGGAAATAACTTGAGCCTATGGGAATCTTTAGTATAATCATAACTCCTACAAAGTATGTAAAATTCAAATAAGAAGGTATCATGATCTTCTATCACAAGTCCATAGAACTTGGGGAGTGTTGAGGCAAGGATGTTCTTAATGTTGTCAACTTCATTTTGATGAGCAATGGAAAAAGGAAAATTTGATTGGTTTTTTCTATTCCTATTTGCATCACCCATGCCTGCTTGATGTGGTTCAAGCACAAAGGGGTTCTCAAGCTGATTTTGATCTTCTAAGGATACTTCAGAACTAGTCAAATCAAGATATGTGTCTACAAAGGGGTGTGGATCTCCTTCTGATAAGTTTTGGTACTCAACTAACTGGAATGGATGAGGATTGTTCTGAATAAATCTCCCATAAGCATCCCTTCTCCTTCCTCTATGCATGTGGTATCACCCACTATCAGTCAGCTCACATAAAAAATTGGTAAAGAATCAGGAGGGTCATTAATTCCTATATGAGATTTTTCTAAGAAAAACTTATAAAAAAACTATAGAAAAACTACCAATGACTCCAAAAACTTCCTAGCTTGACACCATCCCTAGAAATGGCACCAAAAATGTCTTCCTCCTACAATGATTTCATAACTGGGCTTTTATAGCCACAATTCAAAGATTGGACATGTAACCTAAATAGTCATTCAACCACTATGAAGGTGCATTTAACTTGTCAACCCAAGGACATGAACTTGAAATGGGTCAGCACTGCATGTGCACTAGGGGCTCAAGTAGTCACTATGTCCTATAGCTAATAAACACAATACCAAAAGTACACTGCTGAAAAGGAAGTAAAGAAAATGCTAAGCATCAACCACAACTATGCTGAACTGAAATGTAAAGTGAGAATGAAAAATTTAAGCAACAAAAAGGAACTACTCTGTCTTCCTTGGCTCTAGGAACATACATAGAATGGACTTCTAGTGGTTGTAGGAACAATCAATGCCAAATTTCAAACTAAGCATTAAATGACAAGTAATACTAAGCTACTGCTAAACTAAGAGAATAGATTACTCACCAAGTGGGCCCCCTTAGATAAGTATCCTCTATACTAACAACAACTCAGATGTTCAAAATTAGAACTTTTTTTCATTCACTATAAATTGTGCATACAAAGAGTGATGTATCTATATAACTAGAATGAGTGTACAATGTAGAATCATGCAACCTCCTAAAGAAGGAGCATCAAATTGTTATTTATGCTATAGCTAAGAAGGCAGTCAACTCAACGACTAGGAGGCTGCCATTTAGGGAAAGAAGGGAAAAGTGGAGCAGTATCAGTTATGCATGCATGGAATCCAAGCAAACATTTGATTCAAGCACAATTTCAACACAATAGTAACACCCATGCATGCTCAATAATTAAGGTCCACTACAAGGTGGTTACATTTGGTTGCATGAAGAATCTGTAGTGTTGGTTTCCTTTGACCTGGAGTGGCTCCTTAGTTGTCCTCAACTGGTGCATGCCTAATTGGTGATGTCATCAATAACTTGATGTATTATTTCTACAATCCAAGGTTAGTACGCACAATAATTGCACATCAATAACCACTCTAAGAAAAACACATTAATTCCATGAAAAATCAACATAGATGACCCACATATTATGCCAAATATCATTAAAGCCTACAAAGATAGGGTAATTTCAAATGTCAAGGGTTTGAGGGAACATTGGCGCATATCAACACTTAAGCACTGTAATCCATGACTTCAATGAGCAAATAGAATATAGATTTTACCCAAACTAGGACCAAAAGTACCAGGCCTCATTGTCTACCACTTTAAAGATCATGTGAGTAGGATATTATTGGCCCTCTATGTTTGCTGAAGCACATCATTTGGTGCAAAAGTGTACCTAGTTCCAATATTTTGTTGGAAAGAGAAAGAATGTTGCCTTTTGCCCCTTAGCCCGATCATAATCAAGGAACCCTTTGCTCAATGGGGTTTGGATTTTATCAGAATGATAAATCCTATTTCTAGTGCTATACATAAGTGGATCCTCATGGAAAATGAATACTTCACAAGGTGGACAGAGGTTGTACCCCTAAAAAATGTCATGGAGGGGTAAATTGTCAATTTCCTTGAAGAGCTAGTAACCACATTTGGCCAGCCCAAGACCATCATATCTGAAAATGCTCGAGCTTTTGTAGGATAAGAATGTCATATTTTTCTATTAGACATGGGATTTTCCTTAAAACATCATCAAATTACTACCCATAAGGGAACAGGTTAGAAGAATCAGCCAACAAAAACCTAATTAGGGCTAACGGGTTAATGAGCGGAACGACAAAGGGATTGGCACAAGCATCTGTGAGCTGCTCTCTAGGTGGACCAAATTACTCTTAAGAAAATTCTGAAGACTTCCCCTTATGAATTGGTGTATGAAAAGAGTTAGTGTTACCCATTTCCATAGATATCCCTAATTTACAACTACTAAAAGCCTTGGAAATTGAAGAAAGCAACAAAATGGAAGTACGACTAGCATAACTCCTCAAGATAGAAGAAGATAGAGAAAAAGCTTATGAAACCATGATCAAAAATTAACAAACAATAAAGTGGTGGTTCAAAAAAAAAACTTCCAACCCATAATTCAAAGAGGAGAGCTTAGTGCTAATGTATGATGAACATTTTGCACTACTAGGACAACACACAAAATTTGAAGTGTTATGGAAGGGACCCTTCTAAATTAGCATGTGCAAGGAGAAGAATGCATACTAACTTGAAGATATGGAAGATAACACTTTAGAGATAATAGCGAACAATATTTATTTGAGGTTATTCCATTAAAATACATAGTTCTTTAAAAAATTAATAGTTATGTACCATATGTATAATTTTTTTGTAAATACATTCTAAGTTTTGAGAATAAGTCATTTGAGAATTACACTAAAGAGATGAAAAGTTGTATTATATTATATTCATAAAAAAAAATTACAATATGATGCAAGGATTGAGGCTCAGATTTGAACATGAGGCTCCCTCAAGCAAACCTAAAAAGAGTAGCAGGGAAAAAAGAAGCAAAGGGGAGAACATGCAAAAAATAGAAAAGTAAAGCCTCCAGCCATTGTCGATGAAGAAAAATGGCTCATTATCGGGTTCTTATTCTTCTTATCTAATAGAGTGCAAAAGGGCTTGAACACAAAATACATGTAGGCTCCACACAATGTAGACCCAAGGCCTATTCACTGCGACTCTACACCAAAAAGACAAAGTGCTTCCTCCATGCGAGTCTCAAAATGTGCTCCATGCCATACTCTCATAGTAGATAGGTGGCCATTGGTTGAGAAGAGTAGTGGTCCATCTCAAGGTCCATAGTACGAAAGTTAGAAAGGAAGGGCAACTAGGGCATGTCTATTCCAAAGTGCACATGCCTACAGAGGTCCATGGCACTTGGGATACTAATGTTGAGGATGGCCACTTACACTATCTCGCCAAGCCCTTCCATTAGCAAAGCATCAATCATCTAGTGGCATAGCTCAATTATCATAGGCTTGGACACATTCAACTCAAGTATCAAGGCCATGAAGTGGGAAAGGATGTTGTAGTTTCTCCAAAGCTAGTTTTCATCATTGATGAAGTCCTAGTCAACTACCCACTTGAACACAACAATGACAAGGCAGTCACATTTCTTCGCCAAGCACTTAATTTGGTCACTAGTGACCTTTCCCATGAAGTAGTATTGTGGCCTCTATGGGAGGAGCCGAATAGGAGTGCCCAAGCCAACATACATTTTGAAAGAGTATCGAACTATGGAAGAATGGAATAAGTGGAAATCTTGCTAAACTTAAGAAGCTATATTTTTGAATCAATATTTCATAAGGTGGCATCACTATATATAAAAGGATGGTTCAACAAACTCAACCAACAAAAGGTCTATTTTTGGTTGGATGAAAATGAGAAAATAGTAAGGAAAAATGGAGAAGGGTAGATAAATACTACATAGAATCTGATAGAATGTCTTGAGAAATAAGTTTGGGTGTTGGGAGAATATGCTCTTGTATGTCAATTGTTGACATGTGTCCTTTTCCATCATCAGCACCAACCTACTTGCTAATGAGAAATAAGATGGATTAACATGCTAGAATCTAACAAATTAATGGTCACATATTTTCAAGGGTTTCTTTTATCACCTCAACACATTTCACATAGTGAAAAGCATTCTTTTCAATACAATGAGTTTATTTATTATAAAGCCAGTGGGGAGAATTTACTAATTATATTCTTACAGTATTTTTGACATTCCCAAATAGATCTCAAATCCACACATATCACCTCAGTGGTAGAATTAAATGGACCAATGGTAATGGCATAGCTTTAATTACATGTATGAGCGAGCGAATTAATTATACTCAAAAGTAGATTTCTCCAAAGAAGTGAAAAAAAGTGGCCATTGTCGCTATATGAAACTCCTACAACTTTCTCTATACAGCCATGGTGGGAAGCATCAATCTTTGGTAGAAGAGATGTAGTTTAAAAAAAAGGCTTTAGCTTCGATGATATTTTTCACATGGAACTCATTCACCAATGCCCCAATAGTTGAGAAAAACCATTCAAATTATGCAAGAAGGTACTACTTTGATAAAAGGCATCACAAGAGAGGTGGTGCAAGTTATCGCCACAATGTTGTTGACTTAAGTTAGTTAGCTAACCCTAAAAGTTTTAGGAAAGGTGCATTTTAAAGAATGATGAAGCATGAGCCATCTAAGGGTTTTGTGTTTTGGCTATGGAATTGTGGCTTCGTCGTGAGTTTATACTACCTATTGTACATCCATTCCTGGAGTTGGTCGATGCATGTGCCAAAATATTCAATAAAATGATAGAATTTCTTGAGGGCAACAAGGTCAAGGCTACCATTTCTGCTAAAGCTATATGGGATGTGTTGTGTATCCCTACAACTTGGGGAGTTGAAATTTTTTATGAAGAATGGATGGACACCTTCAAGGAAGAAATGTCTAGGAAAACAAATTTTTATGAGGATGAGGCAAAGGAAAGGCTGGAGAGAGGTCATCTTCTCTTTCCTTTTTCACACAAGAAATTCAAGGACACATAGTCTGTATTCTCAATGTTGGCATGGGTTTTCAGCCTTGATAATGATGAGTAGGTCAATCCTTTCTACTTGGTCTTGGCTTACGCACTCAAAAAGGAAAGGAGCTAGAAGTACTATGATTTTTCTGAGGTGATAGCTAGAAAAATGCTAAAACATCTAAAGAATTATAGTACTGAGTCTAAATTCAGGTATTCTTCTTTCTTGGCTCATTTAATTTTGCATCAAAATTTTGAGTGGTTGGGGAGGAATATACCTATGCCTAAGTTAGATGAAAGGGGCTATCTCCAACCAATTTATGTGTGGAATCCCGTGCTTTCGAGAATGAGGGATTATTATTCATTTTTATATCACTTTGTAAGGCTAGTGTTTCAAGATTTTTGGCCTCACCCTATTGGTCATTTCTCTCAAGGTTCATACAATGGATAGAAGATCCACTGACCCCAATAGATTATTTCTTGGGTGAGGATTTCATATTTATCATATTTCATGGTTTTTCAGGAAGCCTTTCCGCCTCCCTAAATTTGTAACAAATAGATTTTTCACATTAGAGGCATGCCATTAGTTGAACGTTGTTGACAAGATTTATAGTTCTAAAAGAAAAAACAGTGATATATCTCGTACACCCTAATATTAGTGTACATCAAGGTGAATAGTCAGCTTGTGGTTATTTTAAATTCTATTAAGTCATATATTATCATTAGTATATTGTTATTTAGTTTTTGTGTCAGCTCTAATTTTATATATAGGTGTCTAAGTTTGGCCTAGGTGATATCCTCAAGTATAACTAGGTGTAATATATAGGAGGTTGTGAGTCTTATTTCATCATCAAGTTGTGAAGTAAGTCTCATTAGATATTTGGAGGTTTCCTTGAAGTGGCTTGTTATTCTCAAATATTATCATATTTTCAGAATATTTACATCATATTCTTTCTATTGTGCAAGTTTATTCTTACAACAAGTGGCATTACTCGTGAGCATGACCTTTGGCAACCCATAGAGGAGGCAAGGTTTTCAATTTTAGAAGATTTTGGGAAGAGCATATCTTTCAGATTTGGAAAAAAAAAATTTGATTTCCTTAAAGGGTTTTTGAATACATTGAAGGAAGCTACAGTCCAGACTTCTTAGAAGAATTGAGCAGATTTAAGCGAATTATTGCAGAATTAGGTTTCTAAGACCTTTTTTTTTTGAATCTACATATCTCACACATATTGTTGAATTGAAGTCTTATTTTTATTGGGTTTTTGAAGAAATACCAAAGGAGATTATAGTAAAAATTTCAGAGAATTTAATTTTTATTTGTGCGATTTATTTCAACATTAGTGATTTCCATCATGACGGGGCCTGCAACAAGGGGTAAAAAGAATGTTGTCACTCCAGGGAAGAATTCTGATAAGGATGGTGAAACAATCGAGGATGTTACTCATAATGAAGAAAATAATAAGGTCATGGAAGTAAATTCCTCAATGAAGATGGATATGATTGACCTAAGAGGAGTTATATCGGACCTACAAAACATGTTGAGCGCCTTTATGAATAAACCAAGAAAGGAGGTCTCAAGCAGCCAAGAACCAGAAGAAGAAAGGAATGAAGAAGAAGAAGAAGAAGAAAAAGAATCAAAAGAAGAAGAAGAAGAAGAAGAAAAAAATGAAGAAGAAGAAGAAGAAGAAGAAGAGGAAGAAGAAGAAGAAGAGGCATATGCAGAAGTAGAAGAAGCAACAACAAAAGAAGAAGAAGCAAAAGACCAACCAGAAGAAGAAGAAGCAGAAGAAGGCAATGAAGAAGAAGTTCAAGAAGAAAAAGTTCCTAATCAAGCTATTCAACCAATGCAAGGGTACCATATATTATTCCTCACCTCTTCCTCTATGACACATCAAAAGGTTCAGGTAAAGGAAGAACACATTCATCACCATCAAGAGCTTGATGTAAAGGGAAGACACATCTTGGAGCTAAAGTTAATTTTCCAGACACGCATGAAGAAGCTGGTGACATCAACAATTCCAAGTTACCTCATTACAAGGAAATATTTTCTAATTGAAGATGCTACATGGGAGGATGAGGAGTTCATTCAAAAGAATCCAAACTTGATTTGCATTAAGGACAATGCTTCTTTGAAGAAGGGGGGCATGCTATGCCCTTAATATTATTGTACATCGGGTTATGAATAGTCGGCTTGTGGCTATCTTAACTCTCTATTAAGTCATATTATCATTAGTATATTGTTATTTAGTTGTTTAGGTCGGCCTAAGTCTTATATAAGTGTGTCTAAGTCGGCCTAGGTGATATCCTTGGCACAAATAGGTATATATA
>VDFB02293995.1:0-58268 GCA_007258455.2 Sequoia sempervirens | reverse complement strand
AGAAGAAGAAGAGGCATATGCAGAAGTAGAAGAAGCAACAACAGAAGAAGAAGAAGCAAAAGACCAACCAGAAGAAGAAGAAGTAGAAGAAGGCAATGAAGAAGAAGTGAAAGAAGAAGAAGTTCCTAATCAAGCTATTCAACCAATGCAAGGGTACCATATATTATTCCTCACCTCTTCCTCTATGACACATCAAAAGGTTTAGGTAAAGGAAGAACACATTCATCACCATCAAGAGCTTGATGTAAAGGGAAGACACATCTTGGAGCTGAAGTTAATTTTCTAGACACGCATGAAGAAGCTGGTGACATCAACAATTCCAAGTTACCTCATTACAAGGAAATATTTTCTAATTGAAGATGCTACATGGGAGGATGAGGAGTTCATTCAAAAGAATCCAAACTTGATTTGCATTAAGGACAATGCTTCTTTGAAGAAGGGGGGCATGCTATGCCCTTAATATTATTGTACATCGGGTTATGAATAGTCGGCTTGTGGCTATCTTAACTCTCTATTAAGTCATATTATCATTAGTATATTGTTATTTAGTTGTTTAGGTCGGCCTAAGTCTTATATAGGTGTGTCTAAGCCGGCCTAGGTGATATCCTTGGCATAAATAGGTATATATAGGAGGTTGTGAGTCTTATTTCATCATCAAGTTGTGAAGTGTGTTCTCATTAGAGATATTTGGAGGTTTTCCCCCTCGAAGTGGCTTGTTATTCTCAGTTATTATCAAGTATTTGCAGCATATTTCATATCATATTCTTCTATTGTGCAAGTTATTTCATAACATAATGTGAATCCACCAAGGTCGGCCACAACTCAGTGGAGATCCAAATTAACATCTCCAACACAAAAATACTTCAATTAATTTCACCTCGAAGATCCACAACACGATACCATCATCATGTCAGCCAGGAACATTAAAAATTGAACATGCGCAAGAAAAGATCTTCGACCATGAGAACACTGATTAATGTGGATGTACTAAAAAGATAGAGCATGATCTAGAGACATCCAAAAACATCAAGAAACAATAGAGAAACATCTGTAGCAACTGAGATTTCCAGAATCACACAAACTTCACTCAAGAACACTGACATAGATCACAGAAATACTATCAGACCTCAACATGATCAAATCTATACGCGGACCTCTGAAACTTCTAGTAGATGATCTAGATACTCTCAATAATAAAAAAATCAGTCCATAGCAGTTGAAATTCAATGTAAAGAACAAGACGCCTTCATGACCTGTATAGTTCCACTAGGAACCTAGAACACTTTCTTTTACAATTTCTCAATATCCTCAACATATACAGCCTCTGATACACAAAATGCTAATAGTGTTGACATCAATGACAACCACATATTAGCAACACATCCATAGCATCCAACACCACCTACACTGAATACATAACCTATAGTACTCCTGGTATCAATATCCCCTACCAAATCTAAGTCTACATAACCTACAAAATCAGTATTAGAGCCCCCAAAACATAAACATTTATTGGATATATCTCTCAAATACCTAAGAATCCATTTTACTACATTCCAATGCTCAATTCCAGGGTGACTCATATACCTACTAACAAATTGTGTAACATGTGCAATATCTAGTCTCATGCATACCATGGCATACATTAAACTTCCTACAGCTGAAGCATATGGTACCTTAGACATTTTTCCTTCCTCCTCTTGTGTCTTTGGACACATCTCCTTAGTCAATTTCAAATGACTAGGTAAAGGTGTGTTGACAGCTTTTGCATTCTCCATGTGGAATCTTTGCAACACCTTTCAATAAAACTAGCCTGAGATAGATTCAATTTTTTGTTCTTCCTATCTCTACAAATTTTCATACCAAGGATTTGTTTTGCTGCCCCCAAATCTTTCATACCAAATGATTTTGCTAAAAAAAATTTTAACTCACTTATGTGATCCATGTTAGACCCTACTACAAGCATGTCATCAACATATAAACATAGAATAATGTAGTTGTCATTATCCAACCTCTTAAAATAAACAAAATGGTTAGAATTACATGTTGTAGCCTTGCTCAGCCATAAAACTATCAAATTTCAAGTACCATTGTCGAGGTTCTTGTTTCAATTCATATAAACTCTTCTTTAATCTAAACAATTTCTTGTTGCCTATGACCCCAAATCCTTGGGGTTGTTCCATATATATCTCCTCCAAATCGCCATGGAGAAAGGTAGTTTTCACATCTAGTTGTTACAAATGTAAATCTTCAATAGCCAAAATACTTAAAATAGTATGAATAAAAGTCATCTTAACAATTGGAGATAAAATCTCAGCAAAATCAATGCCCTTTTTTTGTGTAAATCCTTTTACAACTAACCTAGATTTAAATCTGTTCTTACCTCCATCTTCCTCTTTCAGCCTATAAACCCATTTGTTTGGTAAATCCCTTTTACCTGTAGGTAACTTCCATAATTCCCAAGTCTAATTTTTCAGCAAGGAATCCATTTCTTGTTCCATTGTATGCTCCCACTGAACTTTTGTATCCATCTACATAGCTTCATCATACCCTTCAAGTTCACCAACATCTATTAACAAAATATAATACAAAGAGGAAGAATTTTTTTTTGGAGATCTACTTATCCTTGAAGATCACCTAACATTCACTAGAGTTTGTGGTATTTGTTTTTGTTGTTGTTGTTGTGGAGCACGAGGAACCACTAGAAGATTGTTGTTTGGTGTATCATCTAGCACTACATAATCATTTTCTTTCTTCTCATACTACTGCAACTGATCTTTGTACAACAATTTATCATTCAGTATGACATCCTTGCTTCTCACAATTTTTTTATTTTCAAAATCCCAAAGCCTATAACCAAATTCATCAATTCCATATCCAACAAATATACATTTCTTTGATTTTGTATCAACCTTGGTTCTATTTTCAAGATCTACATGTGAAAATGCTTCACAACCAAAGGTATTGAGAAAAGAATAACTCACCTTCTTACCTATCCATGCTTCCTCTAGAATACCACAACCCAAAGGATTAGAGGAACCTCTATTGATTAAATAAATAGCATTGTTTACAGCCTCTTCCCACATGTTTAAAGGTAGCCCATCATACAATCTCATAGTCTATGCATGCTCCATTATTGTTTTGTTCATGCACTCAGCCACTCCATTTTCCTATGGAGTCCTTGGAGTTGTTTTCTTCCTATGATTACCATTAGAGGAACAATAATCTTCAAACTCTTTGCTGCAATACTCACCACCATTATCAGATCTGAGACATTTTAAATTTTTACTTTTTACTTGTTAGGAATTGTATGTAGAAAATATCAATTAAATGCAAATAAAGATTAAATAGAGGAATGAAAAACACAAAAATAATAATAGCAAGAGACAATATTTAACGCGGTTCACCCAAACTTGGGCTATGTCCACCAACAGAGAGTCCAATATTATTATCCAGTAAATTGAAGCGATTACAACTAGTAATCCTTGCAACTCAATACTGTTGCAAAATGCTTACAATACAATGTCAACAAAAACCCAAACCCTTAGCTTTTTATCAAGACTTATGTCAGTTACAAAATTAGGGTTTTTTAGGTCGACCAATAGAAAAATAACACTTGATGCCTTTACTCCATCGCCCCTTGATCCCGTCTTGGGGGCACTAACCCCAAACCTACATTAAATAATTTGGGGGAAAACCACACCGATAAAAGTGGGAAAAATTTGACCTCTTAGTCTGATTAGGCTTCATATACCAATAGGAAGGGGGTTCATTATTCACCAATACATCATCTCTAGAGGAAAGTGTATTGGAATAGAGACAAGACTCTCCATTCATGAATGCATCATCTCTAGAAGAGAGTGCACTGGAATTGAGAAGAGATTCATCATTTACCAATGCAACATCTCTATAAGAGAGTGCATTGGGATGAAAGGATTCATCATTCACTAATGCATCATCTCCAGAAGAGAGTGCATTGGAATGAAGAGAAGGTAGAGTAACATTAAGAAAGGTATCAATGATTTCATCTTCTTGCGACAAAATATCCTCCAAAGCTAGAGGACTTTCATGAGAAGGATCAAAGATACCAAGTGACATGGGAAAATCCAAGTCACCATCACATGCATGAAATAGAACATCATTAAAATTTTGAACAAAACTAGATATTGAGATAATAAAAGAAGATATTAAATCCATTATGATTTTTTGGTATTTTCTATGTTCTAGTAATTCACATTTTTGAAGGTCTTCGAAGCAAAATTTAGGGTCAGAACTTGCATCGGTCCTAAAAATTCAACTACCGAAGGAACTATTATTTTAGGGATTCAACTAGTTCTCTAGGATACCTTTCCAACAGTGCAAACGATTCTGAATTTCGAGCACCAAGTCAAAAGTTATGACCCCACCAAGTAGGAGTAAATAAATTCCTAGTTTTTCAAAAAGTACCCTCTTCACATCAAGCTCACCAAAATGTAGAGAAGGGGGGTTCACTACTCATGAGTTATCTTCATTTAGAGAGTCTCATAGGGTGAATTTCTCTAAAGTACCTCAAGGAATAGTGCAAGAGTTTTAGAATCAAAAAGAGCATGTCACGAAGATTTTTTGGACAAATTATCAAGCTCTTAGCCAAAGGATAGTATTGTAGAATATCAATGATAGTGCAGTACACTAGCATCTCAAAAGTGCACTGGCATCTCGTACGGACCAAAAAGTGAATTTGTTATAGAAAATAAGAAAGTGAATACTTCTATTCTAACTATTGAGAAATCTTAGAACGTGAGAAAGCAAGATATTATAACATAATTGAAATAAAGTAAATAAAAAAGGATAAAGATAAAGAGAAGAAAGGAAAGAATATCCTCACAACAATCCAAGTAATGAAGCCTCCAACTAGTAGATATCTTCAATACCTGCATCTGTAAGATCTGGAGAAAGTGTTGGGGCTGTATACGGGTTTGCCTATGTCAAACCCCCATTTTGGTGTTCCCACCTCCATGGACAACCAGATAGAAAGAGTGAGAGTGTAACTGAAATGGAAAGAGTGTGTGGTGAAATCAAAACCTGCTTCAAGAGTAGAACCTATACCACCAAGTAGGAGTGATAAAACCAATCCACGCTTGAGGAGGAGAAATTGTATCACAAAGTATGAGATGCAATAGCTGGGGGTATGGAATCCCAAGATGCTCACAAGCATGAGATGAGAGAGATAGAGTTGCAAGAGTGAAGGTAAGAGAGCTTGAAGTTGTTGTGACAAATAAGGGATTTATGCAAGTAAGAGAAAGATGGTAGAATGTTTGAGAGACAAGTTGGAGTGAATCTAGAATGAAGCTAGAAGTAGAAAAGTGGAGCTAGAAGAAGTTAGAGAGCCAAATGAACTGAAAGGATGGCTTTTAATGAGGGGAAAGAAGCTTCTTCAGCTGTTACAAGGCATCCCAAGCCGTTACCACCCACAAAAGGTGAGGATGAGTGACAAACATGTATGGAGATAGATGTTTGAGCATTTAAATGTCACAAGATGCTAGTGCAGCATGTGGATCTCCACACGGTGCAATAGTGTTTGGACATGTCACGCTACAAAATAACACAAATGGGGAAATCACAAGGTTTGATTCAAAGCTTACGCACAAGGGTAGTGGTTGAAAAGGGTGTTGGAGCATCTTGAGAAGGGAAAAAGGCTAATGCAAGGGCTAAAATGAGCCTACAAAAATGCTAGGGGAGTGGACACTAAAGCGGATGCAAGAATGTATGTGAAATTGCAAGGGGTGCAATTTTACACCTATACAAGTGAACAAGGTGGGATTGAATTATAGTATTGCAAATCTAAATAGTACTTAGCTCGTAGATATCTTCACCAAGGTATTTCCAAAATACAATTTTGAACACCTAAGAGATAGGCTTGGTATTGTGGATAGCTTTAGAGATCAGCTCCGAAAGGAAACAACAAAATGACTGCTAACTTTAGATTAAGGGGGAGTGTTGGATTTATTTAATCATCAATCAACATTGTTCACCTACCCCCCAACATAAACTTGTTGTAGTTTGATGTGCTAAAATTTAATGTGGTAGGTAGTTTTGAATTTCAAATCTAAGTGCTCATTTTTTAGCTTAACTTTCAAATAAGACAAAAAAAAATGTGTTTGTTAGTTTTTATGAGTCAATTTTTGTTTTTCATATTTTTGAGAAAGTAAACTTGTTGCAGAAGAAGTAGAGTTGATTTTTGGGATTGGAAGACCTTGCAACAGTAGAAGAATATTCAACAAAAGACAAGGAGACAACAACACAGTGCAGAAGAGAATGCTTATCAAATGCAACAAATGAATAGCAAGAAGTTGCAACATTGCAATAAGCATTAATTTAGGTGTTTAAATAGTTCTAATTGTTGGATAGCAGTCCAAGGTGAATGTAATGTATTTTTCATCATATAAGAAAGTTAGTACTCTATAGTTTTTGTAATTTTGGAAGGGAATATATGAAAATGAATACATTAATATTAAATTTTTGTGTGTCATATTTTGTTGTCTCTGCACTGTCTTGTGTATTTTTGTTGTTTTTTCCTTCATTTTTTCATAGCACAGCATCTATGTTTTATATTGTTACACCCCTACCTGCCAACAGTTTAATCTAATGGATGTGTAGTGTTGAGCATATCAAAATTTATAGAGATCTCAAGTCTGAACATGAGTCACATAAACATTGTAGACATGAATGTTATTGAAAGACATTATATAGTCAAATTTGGTTGGATCACTCTGGACATAAGCAAATGTCTCCCTAAATGCAAGAGACTGAGTGAAACATGATATATAACATCTCAAGATGCATAATAGATAATAAAAAGTTAGCATAGATAATTCAAGCCAATGCTCAAGCAATAGACCACAAGTAAACATGAAGACAAGATCGTAAAGTCATATAATAGAAAACTAGAGAAAAGCCATAATGACTCCACAATACTAAAATCATATTTGATAGATTATGGGTAGAGTATAGAAGCATAAAAATGTGTTTCAATTTTGGTTCATTATATAAGTTTAATTTAAAATTGTCTATGTTATAAAAAAAATTATGACTTAAGTCAAGAGGGGTTCTAAGGGGTAGATTGAACGAGCTTCTGTAATACTATCTTATGTCTAATTGGTTTGGATAGAAATTATAGGCTTAGACCAAACAATTCTTAGGGTCTCTTCCATGACTATCAAAATATTAAGGAAATAAATCATTTTAATTCCACCTTTTAGGGGATCAAATTCAAAGTCATTTGAAAATATCATTTTAGATGTATTTATCATTCATTGTTCAATTTTCAAGAATGATAACTTATACTATGTTTTCTTCTATTTAAGTTTGTAAAACTACAATGAATGTAGGCCCATTACAAAAATATATAAAATGACTTTGATTTCAAACACAATTAAAGATAAGAAATGTTTATAGATAAATATCAAAAAATATTTATTTCCCTCTACATTGATGATCTTGTGTTTAATAAAAAATAATATATATTTTAAGGGAAACATGATTTGGTAAAACTTAGATCTACTTTATTTTATTCATACCAATTAAAAAATTAATGATCTAAATAGAACATTAGATACAATTTTTTTTGCAAAAAGTACCAAAATATATTAAACAGGAATTTAAAGAAAATTACATAAAAATTTCTAAACAAGAATATTTGCAACAAAAAGTATAAGAAAAGAAAAAATAAAAGAAATTTTCAAGAAATCCTCCACCATCGAGAACCAAATTTTTTGGCAATAGTGAAACATAAGATACTATGATCAAATCTTATCATGATAAAGAAAATATAGGAGTTGTGTAGTCTAATAAGGCGATAAAGAATCCCAATTAAAAAAATTCAATCTAGTAGGAGCCTCTAACACCCATTTAGCTAGAGAATCAACAACCATATTCCATTCATGAGGGATATAACCAAAGGTGATAGTATCCAAACTTCAAGAATGGGAGAATTTATAATCAACCAAAGAAGCAAAATGACAAGATCCATCTAAATTCTTATTGTTCAACAAAGAAACAAGAATCATAGAACCTAGTTCACAAACAATCTATTTCCAACCCAATTCATAATATTTCTCAAAAGCTAGAAGAAGGGCACAAGTCTCCCTTTGATTATTAGTACCAAATCATGAAGCAATGGAGAAAAAGAAGTGAACCAAGCTAGTAGCATCTCATCCAAGACAACCAATCCCAATAGCACCTAGATTACCTCTTGAAGAACCATCAATATGTATTTTAAACACATTTGGAGTGGGAGGTGATCATTTTCAAGCTCTGTTAACCTTATGGGAAGTTTTTTTTTATCTACGTCAAACAAAACTAGTCAAATTATCCAAATCTAAGAGTTCAATTACTAAAAGATCAAAGTACAAACCTGGTCCTAATATAAAGAGCACTTAGTTTTTTATTATGGGGGAAACATGATTTGATGGGACCTAAAACCCATTACAAATAGGTTTTGAAGGGACCTAAAACCCTATCTAGACAAAGAAAGTTGCAACAAAAATAATCAACAAATAATTAGCAGCCAACTAAAATAAACAATACAACTCGAGCTTCACCAAAGAAGCGGGTTTTGAAGGTACCTTTAACACTTACAACTAGGTTTATATAGGGACCTTGAACCCTTACCATAATAATAGCCTGAATTAGCTAGGCTACAACTACCTAGATGCTCATAATAACCAATATTGAACCAAGGAAGATAATCAACTTGTTGGTGTAGAAATCCCACACACCCTTGTTAATGAAAGATTCTAGCATAATCACACCCTTCACATCAATGATGGTGTTAAAGAACACATATGAACATTGAGAAACATTAGCATCCTTATAGCACCATTCCACTTTGTTAGCCATCTCAAAATCCTCCTCTATAGGAGAGAGCTACCCTCTAAAGGAGAGGATAATATGAGGACCCTTGCTACTGAAGCCACCACTCTCCTGCTCCCATAGGCTCCATGTCAATAGAAACCAATAAGAGTAAAGAGAACTTTCCACAAAACCTACAAAATGCGACTCCAGCTCAATAGCAGAGGGCTTCCCCTCAAGAAGAGAAAATCCCACCTCTAGAGAAGACTAACTATAGTAACCAATAGAAAGCAACTCTAGTAGCAAGGACAACCACAATATCCTTGTGGCAATGGAAAATGCATCCCTCCACATTTTCATGTTGGTTTCAGCCTCCTTGTTAAATTGAACTTAATGTTGCCTTGATTTAGTGTTGTATTGTGTTTAACACATTCACAGTAGGTCTTGGGCTCCTCTAAACTAAATAGACTTAGTTGTGCCTTATTTAAGGTGTTGTAAAGTGTATCCTAACACCTTCACACTCATCTAAGGTTTTCATTATTAATTCAGCTTCTTTATGCCTTACTTGACCTTATTTTGCATCCACAAGCCTTAATTAATGTATTTTTCCAAGGATAATCCTGACTTAAACTAATATCCAATCAGAATACAAGTGTTTCTGGATTGTATGGCCCATATTTAGTGATTTGGGACTCATACACCACCTTGAATGTATGGGTCCCACCTAAGTTTTGGGGCCTCGATCTGGATTTCAAATGAATCTAAGCATTTCTTGAAAATGTGTCTCAAGCTTAGGCTAATGGGACTCATACACCCCAACTAGCGTATGAGTCTCACTTAGCTTATACCTAATTTAAATTCAAATTCTTGGTGGGATTTTATTCTCCTAGATCTAATGTCAGCTTGTAGTGTTGTAATTTTCAGAAATTTAGCATAAACAAGTATAAATACAAGGTTATTTCACTCATTTTTAACCTAACAAGCAATCAAGCGATCTAGTAAGTTGAATAAGAAACCTTATAGAAAATTGGAGATTAGAAGAGAATTCAAGAGCATTCAAGAGTTGATTAGCAAGCATTTTAGATCAATATTCAAACATCACACATCATGTCAAATTCATCATGCATCATGTTTGTGTTTAAGCTAACAATTGTGATGTAGAGTTTCATGATTCAAGCAGACACTTAATTCAAGAGCTAGAATGTTCAAGAAAGATTTAAGATCCACATCCATTGGAGCCATTTTATACATGTTTTCAACACTTTATTTCTAGGGTTTGGTGAGTTGCAACATTGCATTTTCTTCAATCATCATCCCTCCTTTTCATTTCATTTCATTTCAAGGTTTTATTACCAAAATAGGGTTTGACCAAGGCAAACCCCTATCCACTAACAAAAAATTATTTTTCCCTCTCTTTAGTGCATGATTTGTAGATCTAGGTTGTAGATCCTCTAAGAAGCAAGATTGGAAAAAAGTTTTCAAGTGTGCAAAGTTGTCCAAGTTGTCACCTTGTTTAGAAGATCATTAAAAGAAATCTACAGAGTAGAATTCAATAATTTAGATCCAAAAATTAGGTTGAGAAGACAAAGAATAGGTTGAAGAGTAGATTCAAATATTGATCCTCAAAAAAATCCAAGCAGGATTGATATACCACATCTGGCTTATGAGTCCTAGGAGAGGCAATTTTCCAAATTTCTAAATATCTAGACTTGCCATCATCAGATTCATGTTTCAGCCTAGAAACCCTAATCTGGGAAAAAATACCCATCCTAGCATATGAGTCGTAGTGTGCATTAAATTTAGCATTTTTAGAATTTCAGGTATTCAATCAAGCTACTACAAGTTTCTAGGTGCCCCTCTATAATTTTCTAGTTTTCTATTCTACTTTGCATTCATTTGTACATCATTTATTATACTCTTGCATATCATTAAGTTTCATAATTTGGTTTTGCATGTTACTAGTCTTTTCAAGCCCTAGCTTGGTGGTGAACCCCATTTTAGTTCTTAATCAAACCATAGGAGAACCTTTAGCAAATCACTTTCCTTCTCTCCATCTTGGGATAGAGATCTCTAGGGTTTCCTTGAGTGAAACAAGAGTGTGAAGTAGGAACCCTATCTCCTAAAAGATAAGGCCCCCTATTTCCATTGTTTTATTTTGGTGAACCTGAATCTAGAACATATTAAGTTTGATTTGGAGTGCATTATCATCCTAGATCTAGCTTGCACTAACTTTTCATTAAGGTTTGCATTAGTTAAATTGCATCTAGGGTTTCTAAATCTTGCATTAGTGAAAGTGCATATAGGTTGCATTTTTGCATCTTGCATCATTAAATTTCATCTGAAATCAACATTTGCACTTAGTCTAGACATCGTACAAACCAAAAAGCATACCTTTCATAGAGAATTTCATGAAATCTTTGCAAAAACCCTAAATTGGGACTCATACGCCCCTTTGGGTGGTTTAGTCCCAGTATAGGTGGTTTTTCCTAGTTTCTGGGTATTCTATGGTGTCTATTATTTAGTATTCAAATCCTTGAAAAACTTTTATTGGGACTCATATGCCCCTCTAGGCGATTTATTCTTGTTTTATATTTTAAACTGCATTTTCCAGCATTAAATTCTTTGTTTCTATGTTTTTGTTTTTGGCTGTTGTTAGTTCTCTATTTTAGTTTGTACAATTTCTATTTTCTTCATTTTATTGCATCTAGCTTAATTTTGAACATTTGAATCAAAATTAAAGCATAGCATTTATCTTGTGTTCATTGCATCTTGCATTTCCTTACTTGTCCCTTACATGAGCTTTTCTATGGTCTATTGTCCCATTGTTAATACTATAGTGAGACAAAGTTTGAGACTCATGTCATCCTACTATATCACAATCATCGTGGATCTTGGGTTATCTAGCTCTTTCACTACTAGTGTTGACACTAGTTCACTGAAAAATGTTGAAACAATGGTTGCTAGTATTTCACAAAAAAACATAATATAAATTCATGAAGACTTAGCAAACCTACAAAATCAAATAAGTACCAAAGGAATTTCAACCATCGATATCCCTAACATGGATAATATACATCACATGATTGAAAGTGAAGATGGAATGGATCTTGTGTGTAACATAATTTAGATTTTTTGGAAACCTCTTACCTCAAACACTAGTTGTCCTTTACCTTCGAACAATTCCACAAGTCAAGGAGGAATTCAAATTCCTCCTCCCACAACAATTTCCTCTATTCCTACCTATACCAACCCTCAAGTTACAACAACAATGCAACCTACTAGTAATGTGATTCCTTCCTTGGGTATTTTTTCTAGCATCCCTAGTACCTCTATGGCATCATGCATCATATCTCCTACCACTTTACCTCTTATAAGCATTTCATTCAATTTTCCCTTGAACACATACACACCTCCACCCTATTCATCTCCATCTCAAAATGCAAACAATGATCCTCTAATAATTCTACTTTTGTAAACTATTCCATCCCTTCAAAAGAAATTTTCTGCCATAAACCAAAATCAAAATGGCCAACCTACATATTATGTCAAAAATGTTAGGAAATATTACATTTAACCCATGATCTTAATCAATTTCTTACAAAACCCCATGAGAGATAAACATGCATACAAGTAATAACAATGCATAGATCAAATAGACAAGCCATAAGATAACACAATATATGCCATGGGAAAAACCTCAAGAGGGAGAAACCCAGCCTCCAAAAGCATCCATACTCCATCATATTATTCAACAATAAAGAAATACAAGAGTTACAATGAATACCTCAAAATAATCAAACCCTCCAATGCATTCCCATGTGTCCAAGCATGAATCCACACATAACATGCCATGCTTCACAAATGCACTCTTCAGAAAGACTCAATAATGACAACCAACCCACTCAACCAACCTAAACTAGTACATGTGTTTTCTTTATAGACAAGAGATCACACAAAATACAACTAGTGGTAAGGTGAAACCATGTACCACAAAACCATGTGAATACAAAATCACTAACCCCTTATTTATTACTGGGTACTAATACATCACATTACTTAATATTTCCCCAATATCAAATTATTATCACATGTCTCCCACACATTAAATAATAATAGCCATACATGAAACTTCATGAATCTCCAACATGCCCTCGTGCTCCATCAAGATACCTACAATAAGAACAAAGTGACCACCATCTCAAGAAAGAACTCCTCTCATCCTCTAATGTGCCACATATGGAAAAAAAAGGAACCTGAGAAGGTGAAAATTCACCAAACCACAAGCACAAGCATCAAATACAAGTGGTTAAAAAGGAACCAAACAAGTTGTTGTCAACTAAAAAACCCACATGATAAGAAGTAGCATCCACAACACATGCTAATACATCCATCCATCCATACCTCCAAGGTATCAATGCATCAGTAAACCCAAGCCAAGAATATATGCAACCTATAAACTGCAATCACAAGCTCCCTATATAAAACCTATCAATGAAGAACATACGTATCTAGGAACTCCCACTGAATAGGTAATATAAAATCATATCAAGTCTACCAATCAAAACTATACATCAAGGTGTGATAAGTAAATCAAAACATGAAGTAACAATAACAATAACAATGATCCACACATACAACCCAAGAGTTGCATAATCTCTCACAACATGTTGCCACCATCCTCCCCAAATGAACATCTAGAAAGAAACCATGATGAGAGAAACCTGTAAACCATAATTTCCTCCAACCAACACCTCAAAAGTGTATTGTTGTGTCAATTATGATCTCCTAAAAATCCCAAATGAAAAGTGTCAACAACATCCATAACACTCAATCTCATAGATCAAGTACAACATATGAATCAATGTAACAATGCCAACATGGATGTAAGCCTCTCTAGTCAAGAATATCAAACTCAAGGTAACCATCCCCAAAACTAGAAATCATCCCATAAACCATCTCCTAATAATACTCATCAAAAATGATATCATAAACTCAAATACACAAGGAGATAACCATGCCATAACATCCCTCAAATGAATCCTCCAGAACTAACTATCCATAGCTCAAGATCCATATCTATGAAAGATAAAGCATATAAAATCATGTTAAACCATCCTCAAATGAGCCATAATAAAACACCATGAATGAAATCAATCCGATGAGAAATCAAAGCACAAAATATAACACATCTGAAAGATCTATAATGGGAAAATACCTCTCAAATAAAGAGCTACCAAGTATATCAAGAGTGGGGAATGTGAATGCTCCTCCAGGATAACCAAGCCATCATGAATCACTCCAAGAATAATCTCCTTTATTAGTCTATCATGAACTTACATCCATATCAAGGTGAAAGCTCATTAGTCTTCCTACTAAAACCTCCAAAGAGTAACTGTCTAAAACAAGAGTATCTAATCACAAGAGAAATCCAAATATCACATGTCTCTAAGTATCCATGAGCACCTCTAACCAATCAATCCATGCCAAACTCCAAATGCAACATAGCACCATCATGAAGTAATAAATAAAATGATCAATGTACCCAATACCAAGAGAACCACACACAATCAATGTCAAAGCTCCAATCATGAATTAGGAACATAAAAATGACAACATGATGTAACCATCTCCTCCTAGGAGATCATATGCACCAAAACATATATACATCTTGGTCTCAAGAGAGCATGTACCATGCCGCAACTCTAAGCTATCATCAAGATTAAACCATGATATAATAGCAAAACACTCTAAACCAAGAAAATATATCTCCAATCACATGAAGATAATCATACCAATGATGCATCCATGTCACTGACAACAACTCCCACTGAACCATAGTATGAGCTACATGTGGCATCATGACTACCATCCTCTCTATGAAGATCAAAATAGGTTTGCACACACTCAATTGCAATATCAATAACATACAAGTGAAACGAAGATCTCCAAGCCATGAAGATACCTTAACTACCAAACCATCATAAATATATCCATCACCACCAAACCACCAATGCCAAAAGCTCCCACTAAAAGTGTATAACAAATGAATGTATCAAGCTCTTATGACATCATTATAAAAATATCCTAATGAATATCAACAAAGAGTGCCCTCACATAATCAAAGAACTCAAATGCAACAGGAGGTCCCCAATAAGAAGGAAAAGTAAAAACACAATCCTCATACCAAGAAGATACACCACCACATCCTGAATCAAGAATCAATCCAACACCACCAACAATGCACCTGCATAAACCATCATGACATGCCATAGTCTCTAAATCACAAGAAACATCCATGACATCATGATCACCACCAAATGTATCAAAAACTCAACCCAACATGTCCCACATATCTGCATGTCATAGTCAACTACATAGGTCTCATATCTTGACTTTACCTGGTAATACCATCTCACCTCCACAACATGACATCAAAACCAGCAAACCAAGTGTCTAAACCAAGCCACCAAACTGAAAATGCATCAACACTAAAATATCTATGGGCATAGAAAACCCACATCTAAGTCATAGGTGCAACGAGTAAGTATAAACCTCCTACAATGCTACACAACTTGTAGATACAACAATGAAGCATACAAATCCAACCAAACATTTATAACCATGTAAAAAAGGAAGTAATCTAATAGGTATAACTGAGCATACAATGGATCCATCAAATCTCCTAGATCTGACAATCCATAAGCTCATAGTATTACCATAGTCAAAGTAACCCATAAATAGCTCAGGATAAAATATCAACAAATAATTCATGTCTAAACAACTTTAAACCTGATCCATTGTGTAGTGATCTAAACAAGCTTTTTGTCAACTATTTGAAGTCTAAAATATGACTCCATATGCACATGATATGACCTCTCGAAGCTCAAATAGAAGACCTAACTTCTAGATAGAAAAACACTATCAAAACTATAAAATTTGAGAAAATCATTGACAACATAGCATAGAGCACTAAGTCAACTTTCCAATGAGCCTAAGAGGAGAAAAGATGGTCAGCTTGGGAAAATTTTATGCCCCTAGGAAGTAAAAGTGCAGTTTGAACCTAAGGCAAAAAAAATTAGCCATATTTGGTGGCTGGGCAGTGGCCCCTCCTAGGCTGTGCTGCTCATACTAGTGATGGACCCAAAGCTTCTATCAAGTTCATTTAAATTTGCAAATACAAAAATTTTAATATGTCAACCTTATGAAAATCCATGGCGTACTTAATTATTAAATGAAGGACATTTTATATTTAATGCAAATGTTATTTGATAATTAAATAGAAGTTTGATTGCATAGGAGAGAGGAAGGGATGGCATGTTTTCTCTGATGTTATGGAATGGCTTCCTGTAGCCTTTGAGGCTTAGGCAGCATGTCATTTATGATCTCCACATGTGCTTGGTATCCTTTGTTTCAGTTTTCTAGAGTGTTCTTTGTGTTGGGGTGGGGTTTTGTTCATGCATCTATGGGTGGAGTCTTTTTCTTTGTTCAAAATCTATGACCACTTTTCTTATTCATCCTCTTTGTGGCAGATTGGTTTGTTGCGCTTGCTGTTGGCGACATGGTAGTTGTGGGTTGTTGTCATTTTTTTGGCACTGGCTATTATTCTATAAGTCATGAGTTCATCCTTATTACATTTTCCTTGCATTTATTGTGTTGTTCCTTTGGCATCAGCTGGGCTCCTTCTTTTTACGGGTTGAGTGTGTAGTGGTTGTCCTCTTGGGGCCCGTATAGGCATGGTTTCTTCCTTGTGTAGTTTGGATCCCTCTATATATGAGTTGGGTGAGCCTTGTCAGTGTGTTATGTAGTGGGGCTTTAGTTTCTTCATGGATGCCTCAGATGGTGAACCATCCCATAGTGGAGGGCCTCGCTTAGGCAAGATTAATGGTTGCTTGGAAAGATCATCAGATCATCCTATTTTGGTCATTCAGACTGAGTCTATGGTGGAGGATGTTGAATATTACAAAAATCATGTTTTAATCTATAAATTTTTGGGGTTGTGTGTGTTTCTTCCCTTTTTGGTTTCATGGATTCAGAAGTCATGGAACCCAAAGGGTGACTTTGAGATTTTTTTGGCTAATAATAATTTCTTCTTGGTGGATTTTTCATGCATTGTTGATCAAAATCGTGCCTTTGAAGGTGGACCTTATTTCTATAACCGGGTGGGTCTTTTCATTAAACCTTGGCACAGGGTTTCAATTCTACTAAAGATATCCCCTCGAGGGTTTGAGTTTGGGTTTGCCTCCCTAGACTACCTTTGGAATGTTGGAGAAATGATATTTTACAAATGATTGCACTCATGCTTGGTAAGCCCATTAGTCTGTCGCAACAAACCCTGTCTAAGAATTTTTTTCTTATGCTCATGTTTGTGTTGAAATTGATCTAAATAAACCATTTTCAGACTTGATTGACATGATTGTGGGATCAGCCTCATGGACTCAGTAGGTAGATTATGAGACTTTTCTCTTTTGTTGTCATATTTGTCATGAGTATAGTCACCTTCAGTAGAAGTTCCCTAGAGTGGTTAACAACTCTAGTAGGGGCTTTGCTCCTTCCTAGCCATCCCAGTAGATGGATAAAGGGAAGGATCCTATGCAAGGGTTGGAGACAGATAAGGATGGATTTGTTCTAGTTAAACCTCACAACAAGAATAAGGGGCAGAAGATATCCTTAAAATATAGACAGGAGGATGAAACATTAAACAGGTTTGATGCTCTAGAGAACCTAGTTCAGGAGGAAGGCATTCCCATTGATATGAAGGTTGTGGATGGTTCCTCTATGGATCACCTTTTGGAGGATCATCTTGACCCTATTTGTAGTCAAAATATTTCGACAAGCCCTGCAGCACGGATAGGGTTGAATATTCCTCCTTTAGACTCTCTATTGATAGAGGCTCCTTCAACTCAGAATACCCCAATGAGGCTTGGTTTTCCTTGTTCAAGAGTCCCATTCATGAGAAAGGTATTGAAGAGATTGGAAATAATAAGGCTTCTTCTACTCCTTTAGGATCATAGTAGAAACCTCTCAAGAAGGGCCCTCCTTAGAAGCTTTTGAAAGCAGGAAGGAGGAAGGATTAGGAAAAAGTTAAGTTAATTGGGGAAACTTTTGTCGAATCAGGTTTGGTAAGGACTATTGATGCCCACTTCTCCCAAAGATAAAAATGATTGTGTTATCTTGGAATGTGAGGGGTATGAATAGCATCCCTAGACAAAGGGCTATTCGGGATTTGGTTTGGCTGCATTGTCCAGACTTGGTTTTTCTTCAGGATACCAAGTTTGTTGTTGCAAGTATAATGAACTTGGATAACAAGATTTGGGGCCATGGTATGTGTCATTGTATGGGAGCACAAGGTAGCTCTAGGGGCCTTGCTTTCTTGTGGGGTATGCATAGAGTTCTTCCTTCTTGGTGGATTGTGAGTTGACATTCTATTTCTTTTGCTATAGTTGGTCTAGAGACCAGTGAGAAAATTATTTTCTCTAATATTTATGCTCCTACAAATTTCATCTGTAATGTTAATATGTGGTCTCATATTAGATATGTTCATTCCCTGGAGCCTTTTCTTCCATGAATGATGGTAGGGGATTTCAATGCTATTTATTTTTTGGTGGAGAAAAGGGGGGTACTAGTCGATTGGATTCCTCTTTTATGCTTCTTAGAGATAATATGGGTGATTTTCATTTGGTGAAAATCAAACCTGGGAATGGTTTATTTACTTGGAATAATAGGACTAGGATTGCAGCTATCTCATAAAGATTGGATAGGTTTTTGGTTTCTAGCTTTCGTGTGGGGGATAGCTGGGTGATAAGCACTGAAATTCTAGATTGGTGGGGTTCGCACCATTGGCCAATTAAATTCTTGGCTTATCTGTCTAGGTCCTCTTTGAAGAAGCCATATTTTAAGTTCCAACTTATGTGGCTCTGGGATACTTCTCTTTATGATCTTATTCTAGGATGGAGGGTAGGAAAGCCAACCTTTGGCACTACTATGTACTCTTTTGCTAAAAGGCTCTAGTTTATTATATATATGTTGAAATGTTGGAATAGATATAATTTTGGCAATGTTTTTTAGGCTAAAAGGAGAGATCAAGATTAGTTGGACTCTTTGACACATCTGATCCATGACCAGGGACTAACGAAGGTGTTGGGTAGGGCTGAAGTGTTGGCAATAAAAGAGGTGGAAGAATGGGAGCTTCGTGAGGAAATATTTTGGAAGCAAAATTCTCATATTGAGTGGATTCAAGAAGGAGATAAAAACACGTCTTTCTTTCATAATTCTATCAAAGATAGAAGACAAGGTAATGTTATTTCTTCTATTCAGGCTCATGATAGGAACCTTCTTTGTACTAGTGCTAAGATTTCTAAAGAGGTTATCAAATATTTCTTGAATTTGTTCTCTAATAACTCCCCCTAGCTCGTGAGGTTGAGGCGTTCATATTAGCTTGCATTCTAGCTTTGGTGACTAAGGATATAAATGATGCTCTTATAAGACCAATATCTCTGATTGAGGGTATATGCAGGATCATGATGGACCAAAAAGTGGCGATATGATGGGTATGTTGCTGATGACTCTTTTTTTACCCAAAATTGATGAAACAAAAAGGGTTTTTAAAGGAGATTCTTTGCTTTCCACCAATATAAATTATGCACTTTACTTTGAATTTAATAAATAATTATTATTCATTTTCTATTTGAATTATGACTAAAGTCTTGATTGATAGGCTGATTGAAAAACATATATAGCTTTCAAATAGTATCACATTTTTTGAATCCAAAACATGTGTCACATTCTATGCTTTGCATACTATAGGATTAAAAAAAAAATTGAATTTCATGAAGTTTTGACCAAGTTGGTCGACATACGAGTTTTATATTTTTAAAATTTTCAATAAAATATTCATAATTAATTATTTACTTGGAAAAAAATTACAAAAAAATGTGAATCATATCTAGACATGATTCCTCTACTTATATATAAAATCTTATAAAACAATATTATCATTTTATTGTGGTTAGGGTGGTCAAACAAACACCTACTTCTTATTTTTTTCCTAAAGTTTAAGTACTACTGCATTGAAATTTCAAATTTTCACCAAATAGATTTTTTTAGAAAACAATAAACCTAGTAGTTTAGAAACTACATTCAATTTGCTACAGATTCTATTCTTACATATTTTTGAAATAATATGGATAACTTATTCAAATTTTTATGTCAAGTTGCCTATCTCTGATTTTTCTAATTTTTTTGCCACTTAACGGCCTATTTTTTCCAGGATGATCCTATACATACCCTTGAGTTAGAGGATATTGTATTCCAAATGAAGAAAGGTAAAGCTCTAGGGCTTGATGGGTTTCCAATTGATTTCTTTCAAGAGTTTTGGGAGGATATCAAGTTTGACCTTTTGGAGGTTGTTCAAGAGTCTCAAAGGAACAAGCAGATGCTCAAGCCCATGATCCTACCTTTTGGCTCTTATTCCTAAGCATGAGGGATAAAATTCCTTTGATATTTCTAGGCCAATTGCTTTATGTAATGTTGTGTATAAAATTATTACTAAGCTAATCACTAAATGCATGAAGCCTTGGCTGGATAGGTTGATTTCTTAGGAGTATGGGGTTTTGTGGTTAAAAGGAAGATTCTTTATGGGATGGTTATTGCAGCTGAAACTATAGACTTTATGGCTGCTTCCAGGGAGAAGGCTATGTTTATTAAGCTAGATATGGCTAAAGCTTATGATCAGGTTAAATGGGACTTTCATTCTAAGATTCTGAGGGATTTCGGATTTAGTAGTGAATGGATTGAATAGGTTATGAGCTATGTCACTTCCTTTTCTTTCTCAGTTTTGATTAATGGAGAGTCTTCATAACTTTTTGGGGCTTCCAAGGGCTTGTGGCAAGGGGATCCTCTTTCCCCATATTTATTTATCCTGATGGTTGAGGGGCTTGGGAGATATTTGATATCTTTTAAGGAGATTGGTTTGATCTAGGGATAGTGTTGGGGTAATGGTATTCCCACTCAATCCAATTTATAGTTTGTGGATGATACTTCTCTAATGGGTGTTGCCAAAGTGGAGGAAGCAGTTTGCTTAAGGAAAGCTCTAGATTGTTATTTGTTGGCCTCGGGTCAAAGTATTAATGAGAAAAATTGCTCTATTTATTTCTTCAATACACCTAATTTAATTCAGCAGAGGATAACCAAGATTTTCGGATTTCAGATTGGAACCCTCCCATTTGTTTATCTGGGTATTCGTATTACTAGGTGTGTGCTACTGAGATTGTACTAGTAGGATGTGATTGAAAAGTTTCATAAGAAGGTTAGTCACTGGACTTGTAGATGGATTTCTACTTTTGGAAGAGTTACTCTTTTGAAGTCTATGGTTTAGGCACTCCCATTGTACAAGTGTTTTATGCTTTCGACTCTGGCTAGCTTTGTCAGAGATTTTAAGATTCTCTGTCATCAATTTCTTTGGTCAAGTAATCTGATGCAGAATAGGGATTAAATCACTCATCAATCATGATTCAAACACTTTAAACCAATTTTGCAACTCTCAAAAAAGTTATTACACCAACCCTTCACAACTTCACCTAGTTTCACTTGTAGGTGTGCTGACCTAGTTTTCCCTTCAAATATTTTAACTCAAAATTCTTATCAAGACTTTACTTATAGTTTTAGACACCCATTTCCATGTTCTTTAACACATCCAAGAACCACTATAGGTTCCTTTGGACCAAATCCCTCAATTTCAGGTTTCTACAATGTCCTACTTGGCCAATTAAGCCACTTTTACAAAGTAGCACCTCTCCAAACTCTCTTCCAAGCCTCAATATCTTTTGAAGAAGTCTTAACAGGTCACAAAACCATAGAAACTACTATTTCTATCAAGAGAAACACTTACTAGGGAACTCTAGTACCAAACCCTTAATTTACACAAGTTTCACAAGGGTTTATTGAAAAACCATGCTCCAGGATTCTTCCTAGCCAACCAAAACTTCAAACATATTTTTTTATGCTTGAAAAAACTCAATCAACTATCAAAATTTTCTGCCCCCAAGTTTTTCAGCATTATTAAACCTCCAAATTTCATCAAAATACCAACTTTTCACAACTAGGGTATCATACCCAAACACACAATTCGTCCTCCATGTTCACAAAAACTAATATGCACATCTAAACCTTATTAAATGGACCCATTCCACCAAGTTACAGGAGTCACAAATGGTGGAATGGTCCTATATTTCATTTTGAAGGCTCTTAAACCATTGAACATGGTATACATAGGAAAGTACAAGAAAATTGTAAAAAAATCTTTATTTTCTTATGATTCAATCATCTCACTCAAAGCCCAAAACAACCTTAATACATTCCTTTAACCATTTCAAAACACCTTCAACCTAAACTCCTTAGTACAATTTCGTACACTACCTAGAAAGAGCAAAATTTCAGGAAATTGCAGAGAATTCAATGTCTTTTGATTCAAAATTTCAAATTTCACAAGTGCCAACCAATTCCTAGCATCCCACAAAAATTTTAAGGAATTTTCAAAACATGACTAATCAGTTTCCAACTAATTCCCACTGAACTACAACAATATGACTCTTAAACTTCCACATTTTTCCTTTTTGCAACTTCTTACATATGACAACATTGACAATAAGTTGCAATTTTGACACCTTTAACAAAATGAACCTACTAACCTAGAAACTACATTATTAATGATCTATATGACCTTATTTGATGACAACATGACTCAAACCATCTAAAACAACCTATCAATGACCACCCTTACATAAAATGCCTTGGTGCCCCTACACCATACACCCGGCCCAAAGAAGTTTCCAAGTCCCCATGAGGATTGTATAGCATCAAACCATGTTGCCTCTGATCATAACATTTTCTCCAACCTGCACATCCACGTGGTGACTCCAATGAGTCCAATACTAGAAACTTGCACTATCTCTGCTCTTTGACTAATTGCCTCTTTAATTTTGTCATCTTCCATTAAATGGATGTTGCGTCACCTTCACTTCACTTGTGGATGATGTCAGACCTGCCTTCATACCTACAAACACCCCTTTTTCTCTCTTTCCTTGGACTATTATCTTCTTCATCCTTTTTTCATGCTAAAACTTATACATTTTTCCCTATATCTCACCTTGATTTATTCCATCTCTATCATTTTCCTTTGTCATCAGATCCTCTTCCTTTAAGATCCATGTACGAATAAACTTAACCTCTATTTTGATAGATTTAGACTGCCCTTCAACTTCCTTTGCTCTCAAAGGACATATCACTATCCCTATCATGATATTTTCTCAATCCAACCTTGCTCTTCCACAAGTAATCCATCCTTTACCTTTTTATGTATTAGACTTGGACACCAATCTATCATCTTCCTTTCTCTTCATCATTGGATCACTCTTCCAATATGTTTTCTCAACACCTTTAAGCCTTGAAGTGGTTGTAAATCCTATATTCTTGTCTTCCTAAAACTTCATGAACTCCTTCTAGCCTATCATGATGATCTTTTTTTCCTTACCCTTTCCTTCATCACTCTCCTACAATGGTGTTAGTATGAAATAATTCCCATCCTTTCTAATGGTGTAAGTGTTAGCCCTTCCATCATATAATGCACGCCTATCAAATTTTCATGGCATTCCAAGAAGTAAATGGCAACAATCCATTGGTAAAACATCAAAAAGAATCCTATCCTTATACCCACCAATCTGAAAATCAACTAATGCTTGTTCATTCACTAAAATTGTCTGATTATCATTTACCCAAGAGGCTCTATATGGTGTTTCATGAGGAATTCTTTCTAGCTTCAGTTTATCTACCATCTCTTTAGACACCATATTGTTAGTGGAACTAGAATCTATCACTACCTTGCATACCTTACCTTTACATTTACATCTGGTCTTGAACAAGCTCCTTCTCCGTGTCATTTCCTTCTCCTTAGATGCCTTCAAAAGTGTTCTTCTCAGCATCAATGATTCTACTACCTCTGGAGAAGCAACATGGCTAGGAAAATTTACACTTTCACATTCATCTTCTTGCACTATTTGAGCCCCCCTTTCACTTCTTCTCTCACCTCTACTTGATGGAGAACCTTGTTTTTTAGGACACTTGAATGTTGGATGCCCAAACTCTTGAAAACTGTAGCACCTACTTGCAAATGTGTTTGAACTTCTACCTCCCCCAAATCTGCCTCTTCAACCTCTAAATCCACCTTTGAAATATGCATCTTGTTCTTGTCCTTTGTGCACATCCTCTTGGTTCTTAGTTGCTTGTTTTGAAGTAGGTAATGATCCTCTTACCCTAAAGGTGTTTTCTCTTCCTCTAATGGACTTATCTTGCCTTCTTTTTAACTTTTCTTGCACTCTAATGGCTAATTGAAAACATTCTTCCACTATTTGTGGATTTTCCACAACCAATTCATCTTGAATGTTAAATCTAAGGCCACCTAGATACCTAGCAACCTTCTCAACCTCATCCTCTTGTCTACCTAATATTATGCTCAACTTATAAAATTCATCAGTATAAGTTTTAACATCTAATTCTTTTTTTTTCAGACCTTAGAGTTTCTTATACAACTACACTTCAAAATCCTTAGGAAGAAACTTACCTTTGATTTTTGCAACCATTCTCTCCCAATAAACTATCATTTATTTACCTTTCTTTCTCCTCTCAGCTTTTTCATAATCCCACCATAATAATGCATGCCCCTTGAGTTTTTTCTTTGCTATCTTTACCTTATGCTCATCTGGTACATCTTCACAATCAAAGTGATTATCCAAGGCTGCAATCCAATCTAAAAGCTCTTCATCATTCGTATTTCCACCATACATGAGAAAATCAACCTTCACCTTGTTTGTATCACCTTTGGATGCTTTTAGAAGCCTATTAATCCTCTATTCCTCAGGGTCCAATGGATCTTCATCAGCCTCTTGAAACTCTTCCTCTTCATCTTCATCAGTTTCACTCACACCATCCAACATTGCAACTCTTCTCTGATTTGACTCCAGGGCAGCAAGCCTTGCTAAAATATCATTATGAGACTCCATTAGCCTAACATGCCTTACTTTCAACTCTTACAGTTCTCTAACAGTTGCATTATTCTTAGGAGGCATCTTGACCCTTCAAATTCTAACCTTTTTCCTTATGCAAACTTCAACCTTCTTCCTCAAAAGATCTGGTACCTACGCTCTGATACCAATTGATGTGGAGCAGGGAGTAAATCACTAATTAATCACAATTCAAACACTTTGAACCAACTTTGCAACACTCAAAAAAACCTATTACATCAACCCTTCACAACTTCACCTAGTTTCACTTGTAGATGTGCTGACCCAGTTTTCCCTTCAAATATTTTGACTCCAAATTCTTATCAAGACTATCCTTACATTTTTAGACACCCATTTCCATGTTCTTTAACATATCCAAGAACCACTATAGGTTCCTTTGGACCAAATCCCTCAATTTCAGGTTTCTCGTTGTCCTACTTAGCCAATTAGGCCACTTTTACTAAGTAACACCTCTCCAAACTCTCTTCCAAGACTCAATCTCTTTTGATAGAGTTTTAACAGGTCACCAAACCATAGAAACCACCTTTCCATCAAGAAAAATACTTACTAGGGCACTCTAGTACCAAACCCTTACTTTACACAAGTTTCACAAGGGTTTATTGAAAAACCATACTCCAGGGTTCTTCCTAGCCAAGAAAAACATAAAACATATTTTTTTATTCCTACACAAACTCAATCAACCATCAAAAAAAATTTCCCCCAAGTTTTTCAACATTTTCCTACCTTAAACCTCCAACTTTCATCAAAATACCCACTTTTCACAACTAGGGCATCATGCACAAACACACAATTTGCCATCCCTACTCACAAAAATCCATATGAACATCTAATACTACTTAAATGGACCCATTCCACTGAGTTACAGGAGTCACAAATGGTGGAATGGTCCTGTATTGTATTTTGAAGGTTCTCAAAGCCTTGAAAAGGGTATACACAGGCAGCTACATGAAAATTGTAAAAAAATCTTTATTTTCTTATGAAATCAACACACTCAAAGCCCAAAACAACCTTAATACACCTCCTTTAACCATTTGAAAACACCTTTAGCCTAAAATCCTTAGTACAAGTCCGTACACTACCTAGAAACAACAAATTTTCAAGAAATTGCAAAGAATTCAATGCCTTTTGATTTCAAATTTCAAATTTCACAAGTTCCAATGAATTCCCACCATCCAAAAAAGATTTTAAATCATTTTCAAAACATGAATAATTAGTTTAGAACTAATTCTCACTGAACTACAACAATATGACTCTTGAACTTCCGCATTTTTCCTTTTTGCAACTTTTTACATATGACACCATTGACAATAAGTTGCAATTTTGACACCTTTAACAAAATGAACCTACTAAACCTCAAAATACATTATTAATGGCCTATATGACCTTATTTGATGAAAAAATGACTCCAACGACTTAAAACAACCTACCAATGACCACCCTTACCTAACATTCCTTGGTGCCCCTACACCATAATCTCCTTTTGAGGAACTGGAGTCGGGTAAATTGGGAAGATGTGTATCATCTAAAGCAGGAAGGGGGCCTTGGGTTGAGATGTGCTGATTTGAATGGTCAAGCTTTGGTGGAAAATTTTTATTAGAGATGGTGTACCCAATAGCAGCATACTTGGGCTAGGATAATCACTTTCAAGTACCTAGGTTGTGTTGCAAACGAGGTTCCTTGTTTTAGCCTCTAGGGAAAAAGCTCGATGCTTTGGAGTATGCTAAAAAGAGGAGTTGATTTGATTAAGTAGGGTCTATTTTGGATCTATAATAGTGGGGCAGAGGCTCTTTTTCAATTTGACTCTTGGGATGGGCATCCTCCTATTTTGGTTACATATCCTCATCTTCTAGATTTGAGTAGAACATTTTCAGGAGGTTGGTTGGTGGTACGTGAAGGATTATAAAATTCCTTAGCTGCTTGGTCAAAATACTACCTATCAGTGGAAGAATTTATAGGAGTGGCCTCCTGGTGGAATGGGCGACGATTGTCAAGAACTTGCTAACATTCTTCATTAGAAGTTTTGTAATTCCTTGGAGGACAAGGATGTCCTTGCTTAGGGTCATGACTAGAAAGGTAAGTACTCTATTGCTTCTGGGTATAAGGTGTTGGACAAGCATATTTATAGGAGTATGGGGGTCACTTGGTGGAAGAAAATTTGGAATAAATTCTCTTCACCCAAGAGTAACTTCTCCTATTGGCTTGTGATGAGAAGTAGATATTTGACCTAGGAAAATCTTTTGAAATGTGGGTTCCAAGGTCCCTCCATGTGTTTATTGTGTACTAGCAACGAGGAGATCATGTCTCATCTCTTCTTTCAATGTTCTTTTGCTAGGGAGATTTGGCATTTTTGGTGGGATTCTTGGAGTCTTCATTGTTGGCACGCTTCTTCGATGGAGGACTTTTGGATGCAGTTATGTAGTCTGCATACTAAGTCTACTTTCCTTCATATTTCTTGGACAATTGGTCCCAACTTAATAATTTAGCAAATTTTGTTGGAGCAGAACCACATAATTTTTTTGGATAAGAAACTTCAGGTGAGACGGGTTTGGATGATAATTTTGGGAGTCATACAGGAGACTATTGTGGCTAAGTGTGATATTTTGGGTCCCATAACCCTAGAGGATAGGAGGTTTGCTCAAAATTTGGGGATCTTTGATAATGATATAGGTGGGCCTAGTGTTGGCTTGAGGAAAAAAGCTAGAGAGAAGACCCTGCGTGAAGGGCATTGGATGCCTTCCCCCTGGGTTTTGAAGATTAACACTGATGGTTCGTCTATAGGTAACCCTAGTCCTACAGGGGTCGAGGGTATTGGTATGAATGGTGATGGGATTGTGGAGTTATTCTCTAAGTATTTTGGGAAGAGGTCAAATAATATCATGGAAGCACTGGCTATTCTTATGGCTATGAAAAGGGCTTGTACTCTTGGGTGGAAAAGGATTATTTGTGAGTCTAATTCCCAGATTGTGATTGACTTGATGAACAAAAATCAGCTTGATGATGTGATTTGGCAGTTGGTTGTGGTTTTTAGATAGATCATTTATCTAGGTCAAGTGTTGGATTCTATCACATTTTGTCATGTCCCTTAGGAGTGGAATAAGGTGGCTGATAGCTTGGCTAGGTGGGTGTCTGACTGTGGTGGAGACTGGAAGGTGGATCATTGGGGTTTCTTGCCTACGAACCTTTCTTAGGAGCTCAAGGAGCTTGTTTCAAATGATATGAGATTGTATCTTGGAGCCACTTGATGGCTTGGGGTGGCATTGGGCATGTTTTATCTTGAGTGGACTTTCTTTCTATATTTCTCTTTTGATGGAATAAAGTTTTACCCTCCTTTTTATTAAAAATAATGCAAATGTTATTTCAAAACATTTTTTAAAAGTTTAAAGGATGGTAGAAAACCCCACAAGGGGTGATTTGGACCCACCACTACTGTCTAGTAGTACTATCGGTAGTAGACTAACAACCGAAAGTATAGCCGCAACAAGAGGTGGGCACAAGGGTGCCCCCCCCCATAAGTATTTATATATTTTTTTAATATTTTTCTTGTACATGGGAAAATTTGGGTGACCAAAGGTCATACAGCTAATTTGTTTTTTCCTTTTTTTCAACTTACAGTGGACACTAAAATTATACTCCCTTCTTGGAGATAGTATAATTGTTGGTCTAATTTGGACCTATTTTTGGTACCCTTGAATTAATCATTCTTTAAATTAGCATTTATAGTCCCCTAAGACCAATTATTTTGGACCTTGAGGCTTATTCCACTCAAAAATCATATAAATCCTAACAAATAGCATTCAATTTAGAAAACCCACCTCAAAAACCTCAAGTGGGATCCATTCGCTACCATGGGCAAATGAGCCCCCTTTGGTGGGGCCAAGTTGCCTAGGGTGGCAACTTAGTCCCTTTTGGGGGATTTTTCAATTTTGAGCAGGAAATTCACCGACCTAATTCAAATTTTTGATGGATGTCCATCTATCATGTCTAAATAATGATTTATTAGGTATTGATGCCTACACATACAAGTTTTTTAGGTAATTTTTCACAACATCTAGTCATTTTAACAAACAAATTCAAGAGTCAAGTGTTGAATAGCTTTCACAAGAAGATTCACAAGTCTATCTACAACAAAGTTGAAGCTTTAGGGCAGCAATCTAGGGATGTTGTAGGTCTTCAAGCTCACTTTTTGTCCAAGATATTGTATTTATTAGGGTTGATCATGGATGCCTATGGAGAATCATAAAGAATTCTAGGTTGGGGAGATGCAACTATTCATCAAGCCAAGCCTAAGGACTTGTTTTCTAAGTGATTCCATCTTCCATTTTCTCTCTATCTTCATCCTAAGGAAGGTTTGCATGTTACTAAGATTAATTTATAATGTGATTTAGGGTCTCTTAGAGTGAATCTTACATCATTCTAGTTGTAAGGAAACTTGCAACCATCAAATGACAATTTCCACATAACCAAAATATGAAATCATGCAAATAAATACTCAATATCAAAATGCAAGAGAATGGACGACATACCCATGAAAGATGACACAAGAAATACCCTAGGAAAACCCTCAAAAGGGAAAAACCATCCTCCAAAATCATCCACACTCCATGTATTATTTAGTAATGAAAACCCATTACAATACATCTGCAGAGACTCCATGAACACTTCTAAAGCACAAGCTATCCATGCATTCCATGTGACCAAGCATGAATCCACACATCCCATGTCATGCTTCAAACCCTCATGTATGCACAAGCTCAACTTGCTAACCTGTAGCAAACTCTCCAACCTTAAACAACTACCCTTGTGGTTACTTTTATAGAAGAAAGCTCTCACAAAACCACCAAGTGGTATTACATAAACCATGTGCCCAAAAATCATGAACATACAATATCATGTGACCCCACATTTAATATTGGTTACTTTATTATATTTTAGTATTCCCCAATATTAAATAATTATATTTTACAATTAAGTCCTAATGTTACATACAACATAAAGTGGCCCCAACATTATAACTCCTAGTGATGCACGTCCATCTAGGTACCCCTAAGTGCACCACACACATAATAGTAAATAAAACATTATAAGCATTATGCAAGGTGTACAACACCTAATTCTAACAATCTCCCACTTGTTGTATACATTACATAAGGGGGTAACAAGTAAGCTCGAACATCAAGATAATAAATTCCATAGGCAACATGTACAATCCTAGAATCCAAGTGCTCCATGTGCTCCATCAAGATACCTATAGCAAGAACCAAGGTGACCACCATCTCATCCATGAATGCTCTCATCCTCCACCATGCCAATGCACTAAGATAAGAACACATCCAAAGAGATGTCACACTAACTATCTCAAAGAAGCATAAATTTGTCTCAAACTGATATCTCAAAACACAAACACTCAATCCAAAGATAATGAATATGCTCTAGTAGCTGTCAAGAATAAATCACCATAGTTGAAATGACATCCACAAAAAATTCTAACACATCCAAATATCAATACCTCCAAGGTATACATAACATAGTAAACTCATGCCATCACATATCCACCCATAAACTGCAATAACAAACTCCATGTGCAAGCATGTCAAAGAGTGACATACACATCCAAGAACTCCCACTGTGTGGGAAATGTCGAGATGAATGCAAACTTGGAATGAATTCATACAATGCGTCACTTCATTAACAGTATAGAAACAAGGCACCATCACAAGTGATCAAGGCATACCAAATATACTAACAACATCACATAGAAGATGTAAACATGTAGTACCAAGGAACATCCACAATGATATGCAAAACCTACAAACCAAAACACCTGTAGCATGTCCTCCTACACACACCTCTAAATGCCAACTGTGTCAAATATGATCTCCTCCACAACATCCCATAACAAAATCCATAACAACATCCAACTGTCCAATCACCAAGATCAAACATAACATATGTATCATCTAACTAACATGGATGTAATCATCTCAAAACAAGAAGGTCAAACTCACTGTAACCATTCCCAAACCAAGGAAATCAACCCAATAAACCATCTCCTAACCCCAACATTAACAAGGAGATAAACATACCAACACTCCTCAACTGAACCCTCTAGAAACCAAATATCCATGGCTCAAGATCCATATCCATGAGAAGAAAAATCATAAACATAATGCACCTAAAATAAAAATGGGCAATATCTCTCAAGTGAACCACTGAGTAGACCAAGAGTGGGGAATGAGAATGCTCCTCCAGGATATCCAATTCATCATGACTCAACCAAGAACACTCTCCTCTTCTATCCATGTTGAACTCACGTCCAGCCAAGGTGTAGGCTCCTCAGACTTTCTGTTGAAATCTCATCAAGAGTAACTGTCTCAAGCAACATGTCTCTAACCACAAGAGAACACCAAGCCTCACCTTAGTCTCCATGTATCCATGAACTCTGTAACCAATCAATCCATGCTAAACTCTAAGCAAATGATCAAAGTACTCAATACAAAGAGAACCAACCAAGATAAAAAAAAATCATAGCTCCAACTGCAGAATTAGGAACATAAACATGACACCATGATCTCACATCTTCCCAAAAGAATATCACATGCTCAAATCATCATAACATGTACCATGCCACAACTCTAAATTGGTAATCAAGAGTATACCATGACATAATAACAAAACCATCCTACAACTAAGGATCACCTGTCAAAACCAACAAGTCATAAACAATATCTCAACATCTCTAGCACTTGATGTCAATGAACTCTCACTGTAGCACACATAATCCAAGAGCTCCTCCATGACACCAATCAACCCCTACTGAAGAAAACAATACATAATCAACAATGGATCCACATCATTGCCAAATTCTCCCACTGAACCGTGATACCAAGCAATCCCATGGCATCATAATGCACACAACCAACACCAAATCACTATCATAAGCTCACACCAAACCTATGAATCCAAGCTCTCAATGAAAACATGATAACCATCCTCTAAAGAAAGAAGATACAACACTAAACCATCATATCCATCACCTCTGATCCATCACTATCACAAGCTCCCACTAAACCGTGTAACCAAGCTATCCATGACATCATGATACCAATCTCCTCAAACCAAGAAGATACACCGCCATAACTTGAATCAGGATCCAATCCAACACCACCAACAATGCATCTACATAAACCATCATGACATGCCAAAGTCTCTAATGCACAAGAAACATCCATGACACCATGATCACCACCAAATGTACCAACGCCTCAACCCAGTCATGTCCACATATCTGCATAAATCATAGTCAACTGCATGTCTCATATTATGATTATACTTGGTAATACCATCTCATGTCCTCAATATAACAACAAAACCAGCAAACCAAGTGACTAAACCAAGCCACAAAAATTGAACATGCATCAACATTGAAATATCAATGGGCAAAGACAACCCATATCCAAGTCATAAATGCAACATGTAAGCATAGATTACTTACAACATTGCACAACTTGTAGATACAACAATGCAACATACAAATCCAACTATATACTGATAACCATGTCAAATAAAAGAATAATCTGAGATGCACAACTAAGCATACAATGAATCCAATATTAAATCACCAAAATCCAATCATCTATAAGCTCATAATATCTCCATAGTTAAAGAGACCCATAAATAACTCTGGTGAGAAAAACAAAAAATAAACCATGCCAAAATAACTCCAAACCTGATATACTATGTAGAGCTCTGAACAAGCTTTCTGTTGACTATTCGAAGTCCAAAATCTGACTTCGTATGCACCTAATGTCACCTTTCGAAGCTCAAATAGAACACCTAATATTGACCAAGAAAAACACTATCAAAATTGAAAAATCTGAAAAACTTTCTAACACCATAGTGTAGAGATCTGAGTCACCTTTCCAGCAAATCCAAGAAGTCGAAAAACCGACATTGTAGGTGAAAGTTATGCCTCCCGAAATAAAACTGCTCCAATTAAACTATATGTGCAACTCCATGTGGACCCCACCTTAATATAAGCAAATATTAATTTATTTATTTTTCAGAAAAAGAAAAGTGGCGGATTTTTCTATTTCATATTTAAAAATAAAGCACATGAGATGGGTGGTGGTTAAATCTTAGTTAAAGAATTTTAATTTTATTTCAAAAGTCCTAAGGTTAGCAATTAACTAGAAACACACTGCAATGCAGTTAAATTAATCTGGTTCGTTGAATGTTTTTCCCCATTTTTTTAACCTTTCTATTTTTTCGATATTTGACCTTCGTTTCAAATTTTTAATTTTATTCACGCCACTGTACACAAGTTGTTTTTGCCTTACGGAAGGATCCCGTAATGTTCAATAAAAATTTGTTTAAAAGCTGGGAAGAGTTGCCACAGCCCTACCTTGTGTTGCCCATGAAATAAATTTAAATTTTAAATATTAAATTTAAAACATTAATAATATAAATAGTTAACACTTAATTTTTAATATAAATATTAAAATTAGTTAGTAAATTTTAATTAAAGTTTTTTTATTAATTTTTTTAATATTAAAAATTAAGTATTAACTATTTATATTATTAATGTTTAAATAATTTATTAATAATAAAGTTTTAAAATTTTAATATTAATTATTCAAATTTTTTATTTAACTAAATTAGATTTATTTACTTCTTCATCTTGCATTTTGTTTTTTAGATTATAAGTGGTAATTTTTTTTTGTTGCACACATATATTTTTATTTCTCTCACATGTCCACATTTTTGTGAATGACTTTTTTATATAATTTTTAAATCTTTTGTATTGTGTTAAAATTAAAAGTAATCATAATATAATGTCCATTAATTATTATTTATGAGTGCATTAAATTGTATAATTACATTTATTATTATTTTTATTTTATGTATATTATATTAATTTATTTATATATTATTTGTTCTAATTATATCTATATTATATTATGTATTATTACAATAAATTAGTATTGAAAGGCAATAAATAAAATCAACAAATAATTTTCATTATGTTTACTTTTATAGTTATCGTGGGGTGAAATATTTTTTGTTATTTTTTCATGACCTCTTGCTTGCAACAAAATGCTTTAGCCAATCGAACTAGGCCCCCCACCCCCATTCAATATAAATCTAATATAATATTTAATTAATATTAAAAATATACTTTAATTATAATACATCTTACATTATATATACTATAATTACATTTATTATTATAAATACATTATATTATTATTATTATATTCTATAATATAATTATACAATTATTAGAAGTAATAAATCATATCTCATAGTTTAATTGATCTTTGGATAGATTAGGAGAAAAAAACCATATGTGTGTTAATATGTTAAAGAATATGTGATTAGTATAATAGTTAATACATAAAATAAAATAAAAATATATAATAATATTATTGTATAATTAAAATATAATAATAATAATAATAATAATAATAATAATAATAATAATAATTATTATTATTATTATTATTATTATTATTATATATAAACAATATCATTTTAAAAATGACCTACCAATTGATCTTATGTACTACACAAATGTATGAAAAAAAGTAATAATAATAATAATATATAAACAATATCATTTTAAAAATGACCTACCAATTGATATTATGTACTACACAAATGTATGAAAAAAAAAAACATTTTTTTCCTAATTCACCTTCCACACCTCTTGGGCGTACCCATTGCACACCAATGTGCGATTGCTAGTTTTATTTTTATTTTATTTTTAGTTTTGCAGGTCAAAAATTTTTACCGACAGAAATGAATTTTTTTCTTCGGATTTTTAATTTTTTGAATATTAAAATGACGTTCATACAGTATGTAAATAGGGTTTTTTACAAAAAAAAAAAAATGCATTTTTTTCAACTTCTTTAAAATAGGTCAAATTATATGTCAAAATTCATGTCTTAGCCAACTTGAATCCAACTATGAGGTTCATTTTTTCCTAAGAGGTCATTTGTAAAATTTCCCCCACAAAACCCCCATTTGAATGCACAACCAAGAAACCCTATTTTGCCAAAAAAATTCACCCCCAAAATCTACAAACAACCCATCAAAATAACAAACCCAAAACCCTCAAATCTGCAATAAAAAACCCACAAAACCCTCATATATTGCCATTTCCTTGCATTCTCTTATGCAACCTAGGGTTATCCAATCCACAACCAATGCTTTGATACCAGTTGCAAGGAAACTTGCAACCATCTAATAACAATTTCCATATAACCCAAATTTGAAATCATGCAAATAAATACTCAATATCAACATGCAAGAGAATAGACAACATACCCATGAAAGATGACATAAGATATACCCTGGGAAAACCCTCAAAAGGGAAAAACCCAGCCTCCAAAAGCATTCACACTCCATGTATTATTTAGCAATGAAAACTCATTACAATACATCTGTAGAGACTCCATGAACACTTCTGAAGCACAAGCTATCCATGCATTCCATGTGACTAAGCATGAATCCACACATCCCATGCCATGCTTCAAACCCTCACACATGCACAAGCTCAACTTGCTAACCTGTAGCAAACTCTCCAACCTTAAACATCTCCAACCTTAAACAACTACCCAAGTTGTGGTTACTTTTATAGAAGCAAGCTCCCACAAAACCACCAAGTGGTATTACATAAACCATGTGCCCAAAACCATGAACTTACAATATCATGTGACCCCACATTTAATATTATGTACTTTATTATATTTTATTATTCCCTAATATTAAATAATTACATTCTACAATTAAGTCCTAATGTTACATACAACATAAAGTGGCCCCAACATTATAACTCCTAGTGATGCAAGCCCATCTATGTACCCCTAGGTACACCACACACATAATAATAAATAAATAATTATAAGCATTAAATGCAATGTCTACCACACCTAATTCTAACACTAGTTTCATTTATGCATCTTATTATTGCATCTTAGAATAGGGTTGCTTCTTACTTCAGATTTCCTAGTCTTAGACACATTTAGGGCTAGTTTTTTGTTGAACATTTCATTATCTCTTTCAAGGTTTAAATACCAACTAGGGGTTTGACCAAGGAAAACCCCCCATTAGAAACTAAATTATATTCTATTTTGCAGGTGTTTTTGTAGAATCAGATTCAAGTTTCAGTCTAGGAATAAAGTGCAGATATTGGAGTACAAATCTGTGACTTCGATTTTCAAAAAAGCAGAAAAGGACTAAGTCACCTAGAATGGCGTATGAGTCCCACTAAAGGTATTTACTAGATTAGTTTGCAGATTTAAATACCCATTACTCTGAAACTTCTTTCTAGGTAAAAACCCTTATCTAAGACTAAGTCGCCTAGCTTGGCGTATGAGTCTCAGTTTGTGAGAAAATTAAATTTTCTAGAATTTTGGAGACTTCTACAGACTTCACTCTACCGTCTATCAGTTTTGAGGTTCACTCTTTCTTCTTGGCTTCTCTATCTGGTTTTACATTACATTCAATTTATCTTTCTACATATCACAACATGCTTTCAAACATTTTTCATTTTCTTAGTTTTGCATTAATAATTAGTCTTCATTATCAATTTCCTGCCTTAAGAACAATCTTCTTTGACATAGTTCAATCTCTCTTGCATTAGAATCTCAAGGATTCGTTCTTAAGTGTGAACTTTGTGAAATCAGATTCCTCTTCCTTCATTCTCCTTTTAGGTGTGGATAAGGGAAGTTGTGCATTTCATTTAAATAGTCCACATTTTAGTGAACCTAATGTGAAGTTTGTAGGTCTGGTATATGTGATATGCTCAAGGCACCAAACCTATAGAAGTGTACAATGTACCATGCTATCCACCTTCCAAAAATTAAATCACCCAAGATCATAGTATAGGTGCGCTAGGATACAACACCCCCAAGTGTATATTGTCTTGTGCTATGCCATCCTACGTATCAGGTGTACTAGTCCTCCCTCTAGGTGTGTTGCATGCACATCTAGGATGAGTACTAGTGCAATTGTGTGCATCATAATCTGTCTCACCACCTAGGCCCATGAATATAATAGCATCAAAAGATCAATATGTTCCCTCACCCGCTCATCGTGCATTGGCCCATTTAGGCAATACTGCATGTCATCTTTCTGCTCATCAAATGTACAATCTCTCCAGAAGTGTACCCACTCTCCCCAAATAGTAACTTGGAGGATGTGGTGGACATCCTCTAGAGTGATTGTCATCTCACCAGTAGGAAGGTGGAATGTACAAGTGTCTGAATCCCAGCACTCATCTAGAGCCATCAACATCGCATCATGGTACGCCCAATGTCCCAATGCCTACAAGTACTTTGTGTCCTCTGCTGAAAGTGTGGGGGCTAGGTCTCTCAGAAAGCTAAGCTGCTTCTCACCCAAACGTTGATGTGAATAGGTAGGCACCTATCAATAAAGTAAAAAATACTCTATAAGCAATCTAAAATCTTTAATTTCTACAATTTTCATAATACAAGTGTACTAAAGTCCCTTTAGTGTGCTTTCCTAGTGGCCCTAGAAACTTTAGACCCCTTTTGGCACACTTTGCGAATAAACAAGACACTTTGCAAACAAATGGAACACTTCATGAAAAAAGGGGACACTTTGCAATTTTTTTTTCTAGGATCCTAAATTAACCTATAAATGCATAAAAAATATCACATAACTGTGTAGAAACAAAGTGAAGGTACCAGAATTGACTCACCATGTGCTGACACTCATTGTGCACCACCTGGTCTCATAGTACATGCAGTCTCACAGGCTCGTAGTCCCATCTACTTGGCATATTTCACTATTCTCTCATCACTCTCAAGCTACAATAAGGTAAAGTGACAAATTAAGTGACAATTTACTTCACTTTTAGCTCTTATGTATAAAACTAGGGTTTTTACTATCTTAGAGTTAATAAGCTGAGCTTTTTATTCAAATCAACATAACAGGTGCTAGTGAGCTCCATTTTTGACACCGTTGGTTGCATTGAAATTGTAGTTCCACTCCTGACATCCTCAATTATTTATCATTATGTGACATGGTACATGGAAATTTCCTATGATATGATTCAACCTAATTCGATGTGATTATATTGCTACCTTGATTCCACCTCTGTAAAGAAAGTGGAATCAAGGGGGGCTATACATCTACCCTCAAATTTGATTTTTAGAAGTTAAACAAGAAGATTTTTGGACAACTAATGAATTTGTGTTGTAGGATATGGTTCCTAATGTTGTGGTTCTATAGATAACTACACCAGGAGCTTCATTCTCCTATCTTTTGAATAAATATCCTTTATGAAATAAAATGTACTGTTTAGAGTCCTTTAGCTTGCATACGCACATAGAGTCATATGGGCGCTAAAGTGTGGGCTAAATGTCAACACTAAAAGTGTACTCCATTCTTGGAGATAGTACAATCTTTGATCTAATTTGGACCTATTTTGGGTACCCTTGCATTAATCATCCTTTAAATCAACATTTATAGGCCCTTAAGACCCATTATTTTGGACCTTGAGGCGTATTCCACTCAAAAATCATATAAATCCTGACAAGTAGCATTCAATTTAGAAAACCCACCTCAAAAACCTCAAGTCGGACCCATTCACCACCTTGCACAAATGAGTCCCCTCTGGTGGGACCAAGTTTCCCAGGGTGGCGACTTAGTCCCTTTTGTGGGATTTTTCAATTTTGAGCAGGAAATTCACTGACACATTTAGGGCTAGGGTTTTGTTGCATATTTCATTCTCTTTCAAGGTTTAAATACCAACTAGGGGTTTTATTGAGAAAAACCCCCCATTAGAAACCAAATTATATTATGTTTTACAATTTTTTTCATAGAATCAGATCTGGGTTTCAGTCTGGGAATAAAGTGCAAGTGTTGGAGTACAAATCTGTGATTTATATTTTTGAAAAAGAAGAAAAGGACTAAGTCACCTAGAGTGACGTATGAGTCCCAATGAAGGTATTTACTATATTAGTTTGTAGATTTTAGTACCCATTTCTCTTAAACTACTTTTTGGGAAAAAACCCTTATTTGGGACTAAGTCGCCCAACTTGGCGTATGAGTCCCATTTTGTTATAAAATCAAATTTTCTAGAATTTTAGAGACTTCTACTAACTTCACTCTAGCATTTATCAGTTTCTAGGTGCACTCTTTCTATTTGGATTCTCTATCTTGTTTCACAATGCATTCAATCTATCTTTCTGCATATCACTTCGTGTTTTCAAACATTTTGCATTTTCTTAGTTTTGCATTAATAATCAATCTTCTTTATCAAATTTTACTTGCCTTAAGAACAATCTCCTTTAATAGAATTCAATCTCTCTTGCATTAGAATCTCAAGGATTCGTTCTTGAGTGTGAAATTTGTGAAATGAAATTTATCTTCCTTCATTCCCCTTTTAGGTGTGGATAAGGGAAGTTGTGCATTCCATTTCCATAGTCCACACAAATTTTCAAATATAGGCCAAATTTTATAAAAATCCTCATTTCTCATCCAACCTGAATCCAACCATGAGGTCCATTTTTTCTCAAGAGGTCATCTATGAAATTTTCCCTACAAAACCCTCATATGCAAACTCAAACCAAGAAACCCTTTTTCTCCCAAAATTGGAGAACTTTAGATGCAACAAACCAAGCAAATCTTGACAATCTGAAAACCCAAATCTACATGAAAACACCTACAACATGTGTTTCATATATTGTAATGCCTCAAACCCTACATGCATTTCCATGGCTTCAACTTTGTAAAAACTCTCAAACTAGGGTTATAACAAAAAAAATTCAACCATGAAAGCTCCAATACCACTTGTTTGGAAATATTACATTTAACCCATGATCTTAATCCATTTCCTACATAACCCATGAGAGATAAACATGCATACAAGTAACCACAATGCATATATCAAATAGACAAACAACAAGATATACCCTATGAAAACCCTCAAGAGGGAAAAACATAGCCTCCAAAAGCATCCATACTCCATTATATTATTCAATAATAAAGCAATACAAGAGTTACAATGAATACCTCTGAAGCATCAAGCCCTCCAATGGATTCCCATGTTTCCAAGGATAAATCCACACATCCCATGCCATGCTTCACAAATGCACTCTTTAGAAAGACTCGATAATGATAGCCAACCTAAACCCCTACACATATCTTTGATTTTATAGATACAAGCTCACACAATATGGAAGTAGTGGTAAGGTGAAACCATGTACCACATTTAACCATGTGAATAAAAAACCACTAACCCCTTATTTAATATTGGGTACTAGGACACCACATTGTTTAATATTTCCCCAATATTAAATTATTATCACATGTCTCCCAGACATTAAATAACAATACAATGTTACAATACAACATAAGTGGGTCCCAAAATAATTACCTAGTGTGATTAAAAACACCACCAAGGTGCATCACAACTAAATAATTATTTAATTACAATATTATGATAAATAAATTTATGCAATGGTGTACAACACCATATCCCAGCAAAAAGAAATCCCTTATCCTTGGAGATATTGAGAACAATGATGCCACAATGTATAGAGATTCCTAGATTCAAGAAATATTAGGGGAAAGGAGATCCTTTTAACCATGTCTCTGCTTATAACACTGTATGTATTGACTTTATTCTTGAGGATAAGTTGTTAGCTAAGCTTTTCCCTAGATCCTTGAAGGATATCACATAAGAATGGTTTTATGAATGTTACCAAACAACTCAATTCATTCATTCAATGAACTTTTTGAGGCATTTATAAACCATTTCCAAGTGAATATGACTCATAAGATGACCTTAACTGATTTTATGAGATGTAAGCAAAAAGATGATGAAAAGATTACAGACTTAATTTCACGCTACCAATCACTTTATTCCCAAATCGGTGTAAAGATTCTTGACTCTCACCTTCAAAGGATGTTCATTGAGAACTTGAAAACTAAGATACAAGATATGCTTACCATGATGAATTTCCCCTCCTTTTTGCACTTGTGTACTACCCTTCATGATTACCAAAATTCAGTTAGTAGTCATGAAACAAAACCCACCTCTAGCCGACCTGAAAAGTATGAATCCACAAACCAAAACAATTATCAACCTTTTCAAAAATAGAATAAAGGATTCCTTCAACTTAATCCCACTCAAAAAATAACTCAACATGTTGATACCCAAGTGGCAACTATAAGGAAGACAACTCCTTTCACATTTGGGAATCCAGCTAGGCAATTCACTCCCTTACCCAATACCCTCCATAACACAATGTCACAACTTTTAGAACATAAAATGATCTCCTTTCCTCTCATTAAGAATCCCAATCCTAATAATCCTTTATCCCTAAACATTAGATCAAATTCTTATTTCCATTATCACTGACAAAATAGACATGACACAAAATATTGTAAGCATCTTAAACATCTTGTGCAAGACCTCATTGATTCCAGTCATCTTTCAATTAGAGGTGTTAATGACCAAGGAAATAAGTTTGTTTCTCCCTCCAACCAAAACTTGAAAATATTTACCAACCCCATGCCAAATCATAATATTTCATTTGTAAAAGCTAATGAAACTACAAAGAATGATGCGATGAATATTGACACAGATGATGACAACATGAAAACTAGTGAACAATGTACTATGGATATTGATACTATTAAAAAGGGTCTAATTGCATTGATCAAAACTCAACCTCATAAGGGCCAAACTAAAAAGCATCTTGGCATTGCTTTCTCATCTAAGGATATTATTCGAAATGCACCTGATGGTCCTCTTTACATAGCCGTCCAAATCAGTGATAAGCCCACTAATGGGATATTAATTGATCCCATCTATGGAGAGAATGTGATCATTCAATAATCCTTACTTGTTCATGAACACTATCAAGAAACATATGATAAACCAAAAGCATGGATAAAGACGCATAATAGTTTCAATTTCCCTATGATGGGATTGATTACCCTTCCCTTACAAATAGGATTGAAAAACTTAGATTTCTCATTCTCCATTATCTTGACGTTGGAAAAATTTTGTGTGAAGCTTGGTTACCCATGGCTATGCTCCATGGAAGTCATCCCATTGATCATGAATAAATGCTTAAAGTTTCCCTTTGAAACTAAAATATTTACTATTCATCATAGTGGGTTTAACATTTTGTCTTCTTGTGGAAACTTTTCATTATATGTCTTTTTGCCTAAGCCCATGGAACCTAGTAAACCTCGAGAAGACTTATTTTACAAATCCTATCAAAATTTTATTCTGAAATGCATAGAAAAACTATTCCTTATAAACATGCCTCAACCTATGAGTGAGCCTACCATCCTTGATGAAACCATGGTCAAACCTAAATATGGTCAAACCTAAATATATCCAAAACAACCAAGACCAACCTAAGACAAATTATTTGCCTTTCTCCTACAAAATACAAAGTGATAACAAAAAACAATTCTATCACGTCTCGTAAGATAAAAAAAGTTTACAAAGCTAAAGAGAAAGTGGTTGAACAACCTTCCATGGTTCCTTGTGTTCCTCCCTTTAGGGAAGAAAACAAACCAATAGTTGATAAACCCACTCCTACACAAATACAACATGAAAGTCTTACTAAAAGAAATAGAAATGATAGAGAGTGTAGGCATAGATGTTGTGCTCTTGTTCAAAGCTTAAATGAAGAAACAAAGAAAATCAAAATCCAAAATTGACTAAAGCAATACACGATGAGTCTCCCTCGCCACAACAAAAAAGATCCTATATTTCAACTGCAACAAGAGCTAAACCCTTCTTTGGAAATTATCATTAGACCTCCTATTGTGATTAATTTAGATGACGATGAGGAGATTTCCAAAATTGATGAGGTGCATAATGAATTCAATACATTGTTTTCCTCTTCTATGAGCTTAAATGATAATTCTCCTAAGAAGAGTGTTAAACTTGGTAATGGCCCTAGTTCGACACTTGCTATTGTCCCTTTGGCTAGTTGTCCACCTTCTGCATATGATGAACATAATTAGGATACACATGACCTGCTAATAGGTTGATTTGCATGTGCCTTACTACTCTTTTAAATAATTTATTTGTCTTTTGTGTGATTGCATGTGCGTAATGTGATCCCCCATGATGTTTTTTTTGATGTACATCTCTCTTAGGGGTATTCCTCTATTTGTACCTACATTCTTCTCTATGTTATAAATATTATACCTTTTCCTTTTATCCTTTCTTTGTCTTGTGTTTTCCTTTTGGGGATGATGTAAGGCATTGAGACATTCATGTCTCTTCCATGTTGACCCAAAAGCTTTTCCTTTATCTTTTCTTTGTATTTTTTTTCCTTTTGGTGATGACATAGGGCATCAATATATTCATGTCTCTTCCTTGCTGACCCAAAAGTTTTTTTTTTTTCACTCTCTCTCTACCATTCTTCTACTTCTATGAGTATTTGGGGAATGACAATAGTTTCAAGCTCTCTAAAAACATTGTAGCAAGAACATACTGGCCTCGAATCCATGGATCCTTCATGTGTTTGTATTTTTATTTTGGGGGAAACCCCTCTTTGGATTTTCATTATGCGGCTTTATTTGGAAACATATGACTTGGCATAGGGATTTCTGAATAAGCTCTCATGTCCTCTTTCTTGTTAGAATTTTATCATTTTCTACTTTAAAGTAATTTCTCATAGCATGGTGTTTAGAAATTTCTTTAAAGTGGGGTCATACATTGGCAATATTCTTTTTGCATTTTTCATGTTTCATGGCGCAGTCTTCTTATTTCATGCAATGTGTATTTCTCTTTTTGGATGACATTAGGCATGATGACCTTCAAGAGCATGATCTCTCTTAGTATATTATATTTGTCTTAGTGGCTTGATGCGACACACTACATCCCCTAAGTTGTGAATCTTCCATCCTTTGATTGGTCCTCTATAGGAGACATTAGGCATAATGTTCCCTAAGTTAATACCTTATATGAACTAAGCAAAACTCCTTTGAATGTTCCTTACATTATTTTGCATTTACAATTTTGGTTATATGGTCACCTTACATAACAAAATTTGCATGCTTGTAGAGAAATCTTGTTTGTTCATGAGTTTCAAGCATATGAAGCTTTGCTTGCCTCATGAAGCTCAAGGTTCATTATTGTGTGGAACCTTATCAAAGTTATCAGGAGGTATAGCTTTGGTCTAGTTGAACGGGAAGTTGAACTTAGCTGTGACTTTCCCATAGCCACTTGCTTGTAAGTGTGAGCTCATATTGACAGTGTACATATGTGTCTCACCTCTTTGGATACTCACCTAGTGGAAATCCTAGATCTCTGTTGACTCAGAGTGAGTGTACATTTATGGAAAAACAAAGTAGATTTGATTCACAACGTACAAGACAAATGGTCAAAGCTTGATCCACCCTTTTTTGTTTTTTTCTTTTCTTTTCTCTTTTTCTTTGGCAATGTATGCTTGTGCCTTGTTACTCCTTATACAATTTTCATGCACGTGTTATTTTGTACTTGTGTTGGTTGGTAATAAGATCTTGATCCTTAGGGCCTAATCATCCCTCTTGATCGTTGACATCCTATCATACCAGCATTGGTACACTTGGACCCCTCTTGATGTGAGTTTGTCTACTTTAGTGTGAGTTGGAAGCAAGTTCCTCCTCTCACTAAAGTTGGGGCTAAATGTGGCAATGAAAAATGTATCCCTCTACATTTTCATGCTTGTTTCGGCCCTCCTTGTTAAATTGAACTACATCCCCTAAGTTGTGAATCTTCCATCCTTTGATTGGTCCTCTCTAGGAGACATTAGGAAGAATGTTCCCTAAGTTAATACCTTACATGAACTAAGAAAAACTCCTTTGAATGTTCCTTACATTATTTTGCATTTACAATTTCGATTATATGGCCACCTTACATAACACACTTTGCATGCTTGTAGAGAAATATTGTTTGTTCATGAGTTTCAAGCATATGAAGCTTTGCTTGCCTCATGAAGCTCAAGGTTCATTATTGGGTGGAACCTTATCAAAGTTATCAAAAGGTATAGCTTTGGTCTGGTTGAACGGGAAGCTGAACTTAGGTGTGACTTTCCCATAGCTACTTGCTTGTAAGTGTGAGCTCATACTAACAGTGTACATATTTGTCTCACCTCTTTGGATACTCACCTAGTGGAAATCCTAGAGCTCTGTTGACTCAAAGTGAGTGTGCATTTATGGAAAAACAACTTAGATTTGATTCACAACGTATGAGACAAATGGTCAAAGCTTGATCCACCCTTTTTTGTTTTATTTTTCTTTTCTCTTTTTCTTTGGCAATGTATTCTTGTGCCTTTTTGTTACTCCTTATATAATTTTCATGCACGTTTTCTTTTGTACTTGTGTTGGTTGGTCATAAGATCTTGATCCTTAGGGCCCGATCATCCCTCTTGATTGTTGACATCCTATCATACTAGCATTGGTAGACTTGGACCCCTCTTGATGTGAGTTTGTCTACTTTAGTGTGAGTTGGAAGCAAGTTCCTCCTCTCACTAAAGTTGGGGCTAAATGTGGCAATGAAAAATGTATCCCTCTACATTTTCATGCTTGTTTCGGCCCTCCTTGTTAAACTAAGCTTAATATTGCCTTGATTTAGTATTGTAATGTGTTTAACACATTCACATTAGGTATTGGGCCCTTCTATACTAAATAGACTTAGTTGTGCATTATTTAATGTTTTGTAAAGTGTATCCTAACACTTTCACACTAATCTAAGGTTTTCATTATTAATTGGGCTTCTTTATACCTTATTTAGCCTTATTTTGCATGCAAAAGCCTTACTTAATGAATTTGTCCAAGGATAGTCCCAACATAAAATAATATCCAATCATAATTCAAGTGTTTTTAGATTGTATCGCCCAAATTTAGTGCTCTGTGACTCATACGCCACCTTGGGCATATGGGTCCCACCTAAGATTCAAGAACCTGATCTGGATTACACATGAACCTAAGAATTCCTTGAAAAATGTGTCCCAAACTTAGCCTAATCAGACTCATATGCCCCAACTGGCGTATGAGTCCTATGTATCTTAGACCTAATTTAAATTCAAATTCTTGGTGGTATTTTATTCTCCTAGATTTGATCTTGGCTTCTAGTATTGTAATTTCAAGAAATTTGGCATAAAGAAGTATAAATACAAGGCTATTTCACTCATTTCGAATCTAGCAAGCAATCAAGTGTTCTAGCAAGTTGAATAAGCATCCTTATAGAAAATTGGAGATTACTAGAGCATTTAAGAGAATTCAAGAGTTGATTATCAAGCATTTTGGAGCATTATTCAAGCATCACACATCATGTCAAAGTCATCATGCATCATGTTTGTGTTTGAGCTAACAATTTTTATGTAGGGTTTCATGATTCAAGCAAGCACTCAATTCAAGATCTACAACATTCAAGGAAGATTCAAGATCCAAATCCATTGGAGCCATTTCATACTTGTTTGCAACACTTTATTTATATGGTTTGGTGAGTTGCAACTTTGCATTTTTTTCACTCATCATTCCTCCTTTTCATTTCATTTCATTTCAAGGTTTGATTACCAAAATAGGGTTTGACTAAGGAAACCCCTTATCCACTAAAAAAAAACATTTTTCCCTCTCTTTAGTGTGTGATTTGTAGATCTAGGTTGAAGATTCTATAAGGAGAAATATTGGAAAGAAGTTGTCAAATGTGCAAAGTTGTCCAAGTTGTCACCTTGTTTAGAAGATCATTAAAAGACATCTACAGAGTAGAATTCAAAAATTTAGATCTAGAAATTAGGTTGAGAAGACAAATTAAAGGTTGAAGAGAAAATTTAGATCTCGATCCTCTGAAAAATTTGAGCAGGATTGATATGTTGCTTCTGGCATATGAGTTCCAATACAAGCAATTTTATAGATTTATGAAGATCTAGACTTTCCATCATCATATTCATGTTTCAGCCTAGAAACCCTAGTCTAGGACTAAATGACCCATCTTGGTGTATGAGTCCCATTGTGCATTGAATTCAACATTTTTAGCATTTTAGGTCTTTACTCAAGCTGCTAACATTTTTAGGTGCCCCTTTGTACTTTTCCAGTGTTCTATTTTTCTTTGCATTCATTTTTAGGTTGTTTATTATAGTCTTGCATATCATTAAGTTTCATAATTGTGTTTTGCATGTTACTAGTCTTTCCAAGCCCTAGCTTGGTGGTGAACCCCCTTTTAGTTCTTAATCAAACCCTAGGATAACATTTAGTAGATCTCTTTCCTTCTCTCCATCTTGGGATTGAAATCTATAGGGTTTCCTTGAGTGAAAAAAAAGTGTGACCTAAAAGATAAGGGCCCCCCTATTTTCATTATTTCAATCCTTAGGCATCACATGTTGGCAATATGATTGTCATTGATGTCAAAAGGAGATTTGAGTAATATTAGATGGAAGTTGCAAGAATGAAGATGTTGTCATTGATGTCAATTGGTTAATTGGTTATCAACTAGTTGTTGTTGCCATTGATGTCATGGATGTAGGTTATTGGTTGTATATGTCAAGGATATTGAGAAAATTGTAATGAAGAAAGGTTGTAGGTGTTCAGTCTTTGCTCTAAGTTTTGATCTAAGATTTTCTCTTATGTTAGTGTGGTTTGAATATGTTTGATCATGGTTGTTGGAAGCTACTATATCTAGATTTTGGGTTTTTGGTTCATTATACAGTGCAAGTTATGTTCAGTAGTTGTGAACTGTGGTTTTCTATGTATCTGGCCAAGGTATGGGAGAAATGTTGTTGATTTGAATTTCTTTTCGGTTGAGTCTTATGACTTGTGGTTCTAGAGTTAGCTTTTTTTATCATGTTGAAGATAATTTTTCCGTCTAGAAAGATTGGATCAAGTTAAGGGTTGTGTGTGCTTAATTTTTCTATGTTTTAGATTGGTTTGGTCAACCTTGTGTTAAACACTACTTTCAAAGTTCTTCAAGTGTGTGTTTGGGTCTTCCTCATTCTAATTCCATCTTAGAATGTTTTTGCACCAACCTAATTTGAATTTAAATGATGGATGACCAACTTTGGATATGTTTCAAAGTTGAAGATGGTATAAATACAAGATGAGTTAGTGGTGAAAGATGTAAAAAGAGATAAGTGCAAAGAAATAAATTAGATAGATGTGAAATAGAAGCAAAATAGTGTGTATATGATGCAAGTTTGGCAAATCAGTGTGAATTCTAAATGTTGAGTTTCTGGAAACAATGAACTGAAGGTGTACTCTATCATTCATGCATGTCTACAAGTGTTAGAGTGAATTGTGGTGGAAATCTATGTTGCATTGATATTTTCTTCTCTCTATAACATATATCTTCCATCTTCTTTATATCTCTATGATAGTGAGCCCTCTAGGTGGCTAACCCTTGTGGGATAGTGAGTCCTAATCTAGACAACTATTCCTGTTTTAGAAGTGAGCCTTTGTAATAAGTTTTGATATTCTTTATATTGTGAGTGAATCCTCACTGTGGTTTTTCCCTTATTGGGGTTTCCACGTAAATATGGTGTTATTGTGTATGTGTGTTGCTTTTTAGTTTTTGACTTTGCACTTAATATTAAATCATTTTAGCAGAGTAAAGGATTTGTGATTGATCTAAGTTTCGGTGGATTTTTAAAAGATTAAAATTTTCTACAACTAATTCACCCCCCCTCGTAGTTGTCTTGTTCAACAATGATGATTTGTTGGTTGATGTCAAAAAGGACATTAGTGAAGAAAGCAGTAAAGTATTGTAGAAGTTTGAGTATTGGGCCTTGATCTTACCTTATATTACTTTTTTGTGAAAGGAGTTAGTCATTTTTAGATAAGTTTGATTGGGCTTTGGACTTTAGTCTTGTGTCTTTGTCTATGTTGTAGATTATCAGACATTAGGCTTTGGCCATACACTATATCACATGCCTCAAAGAAATGTTTAAAAGAATGTGCTAAGTCTAAAAGGATTTTGACTTCAAGATTCAGCCATACCTTATACCAAATCCCTTAATGGAAAGAAGAAAGTGTGTGTAAATTCTAAAAGGAGTCAGACATTGAGCATCAAAAATACTTGATATCGATTGCACAAAGAAAAGGGAGTCAAAAAGGTGTAAGTCTGAAAAGGGATCGGGCTTCAGACTTCAAAGTTAAGGCTTACACCTTAATAGGAAGTGGAGAAAGGTGTTGCAAGGTGTGTGCCCTTGGTCTCCTTGTTTTGTGCAGCATAGTGCTTGGTTTCATGACATGGCTTAACCACCTCCCATATATTCATTAACTCTGGCGGTTGTACGGGGAATTAATAGGTCAATATTTTAGTGCAATGGAAAATGTCTATGCAACAAAAAGGGTATGAAGGAACTCTAAACCACGACACTTGAAATGACTTTGGTGTTCACGGTTTGGCAGTAAGTCAAGTATGCCTTTACATTTTTTAAGCATAAAGAAAGGAGAATGAGGAAAGCCTGAAGGTCAACACCTAAAAGGGTTAAGTGTTGGGAAGGATATGTTTGAGCATCGTAGTTAAATAGGAAGGCTTATTCCTTACCAAAATGTTGGTAAGCGATAAGATGAAAGGGAAAATCTTGACATCCAACAACTTCACACATGTTTTGGTGTTTTTCACTTTGGTGTTTCGAAGGTTAGTGTGAATTGATTTGTGATGGTGTGAAGGAAGGTAGAAGATAAAGGGTAAGGTTGATGGTCAAACCCCGACAAGTGAATAAAGGCTTCAAACTTAGGTGTTTGGTCTTGTTTCTTATGTCCTACAATGCATTGCAAGTAAGCTATAAGAGGGATTAGAGATCCCTGAACCTTCACAAGTATAGAAAATGACAAGTGTCCTCAAATGACATGTGGAAATTGATGATTGTTTGTGTAGACACCTAAATTTAATCACTTCCATATGATTAAATTTGTTGCATTCACGTCTATCATATTAATATTAATTTATTAAATTAATATTACACCCTTTGTCCCATAAAGTATTTAATTTAATAATTAATACTGTCTTTACCCTTATTCCTCTCTAAATTAAATAAATAAACTAATTTATTTAATTTAGTCATTCTGCCTCTTTTTGATTTAAAAATCAATTTAAAAATTCCTCACTTTCTCTCTCCTTGTCACATCCTCCAACATTTGCCACTTGCCTCTAACCTTCTGTTAATTAGCCTAATCCAATATTTGCACAACCTTAACCAAAATCATTAACTAAATTTAGCACCTCTTTTTGGTCAATTCTTCCTTTTTTCCTTTTTGATGTTAACCCCCTTTTCTATGTGAATTTTTAATTCACATTTATTTGCTCTAGACTCCCCTCCTTTAAATGTGAATTTTTAATTCACATTCCATTCTCCCAAGGCTTCTAGAACCTTGGACTTGTCACAATCTCCACATGTGACCAAGTCCCACCTTTTTGGAGCCCACCTTTTATCCTCTAGATCATTATGAATGTGAATTTTTAATTCACATTTATCCTCCCAACCACCTTTCCTTTTCCCATGTAGATTTTTGAGGAATTCTAAAATTCTTCAAATGTCCCTTTCACTCCCACTTGGGGACAAGAAATCCCCTTTTGTGGAAATCCTCTCATCCCCCAAGGTGCATGTCCTTTTCACCTCATGTACCTTTTTGACAACTCATCTGCACCTCATATCCTCTTGGCCACCTCACCCTCCACATGTCAAGATGTGAGGGCTTGTGGGTTATCAACCCACCATAGCCCTTCATCTTGACCTTGTTGAATCAATCTTGACCCTTGAATTCTCTAGAGAATTCAAATTCTCCTATAAATACCCCCTCCTCAAGGGCATTTCCAACACTTCTTCATTTGAGCAACTACATGCTGCCCATTTGCTTCCCAAACACTTTGCACTCTCATAACTACATGCTGTCCAAGCCTTTTTCAATCATTTAACCATCTTTGTCCATCATTTTGCATATTGAAGCTTGCATTATAGACATTCAAACAATCATCTAAGGAGCACACAACCAATCCAAGCAAGGGCCAATCAAAGAAGTTTCAACAACAAGGGAGGTAAAAGTGTTTGTGTTTCATTTTATTTGCATTCCTTTTCGTTGTAACTCTCTTTTGGCTAATCTTGAGGTGTCCTTGGTGTTTTGTCTTTTATGTTTCTTAGTTATTTTGCACACTTAGAGCAGTAAGAATTCCAAGGTATACATTCAGCTTACGCCCGTGGGACCACACAGGGTCTTGCATTTAATGTTTCTTTGAGTTAAGATTTGCGAGGAAAATTTCGCCAAAGGATTCGCGGTAAGCGCCCTCGCCGAGTGCGGTAGCGCCCGTAGCGAGGAATTCGCGGCGGCCCGCGAGAGTTAGCGGTAAGCCCTCCGCGAGTTGTGGTAAGCCCGCGAGTTGTGGTAAGCCCCACCGAGTGCGATGGCGCCCTTCTGAGTTGTGGTAAGCGCGGAGTTCTTGTTAAGCCAGCTACTGAGTTGGTAGTGCCCCCACCGAGTTGCGGTAAGCGCCCCCGCGAGTTAGGTGGCGCCCCATAGAGTTGCGGTAGCGCCCTTCTGAGTTGCTGGTGGCGCCCTCGAGTTGCGATGGCGCCCTTTCACCGAGTTAACGGTAGCGCCCTCGCGAGTGCGGTGGCGCCCGCAGAGAGTTGTGGTAGCGCCCTTCTGGGGTTAATTGCGCCCTCCAGAGGCTAGCGGCGGTATCGCTACGAGTTGCGTACATCCTTAGCGGCCGCGGTTTGAAGGGTAAAAGCAGGACATTTTGGCCCCGTTTTTGCTCTAGTTTTTTGGCTATATTTGCATTGATAACTCTCTAGATTTGTTACGGCAGAATGTGCTATTTTTTCACTAGCGTTTTTGCGGCATATTGTGGCAAAATTGACCAAAAGGTGAAAAAGAAGGAAGACAACTAACGTTCGTTTGCAGGGGGCATCTACATAATCAGACTTTCAAAAAATTATCTTTGCTGCTCTCAAACATAGTCTAATTAGGGGATTAAATCTCATTGTTTGCTGTGGTTGTTTACTTTGTGTTACCCAAGGGGCATTGATTTGTTTTCACTTTCCCCTTGCATACGGTGTGAGCCACAGGGAGTAGTTGGGAAGCGATTGAGTGTCTTCTTTTAGTGGGACTTGCTTGGAGATTTCATCACCCCAAGGGATGATCCCAACCACATGTACTAGTGGGGTATATAAAGGGGGGAGAGCCAAAGTTGTACCCCAATCGGATAGCGTCGTAATTGGCGGGAAGCGTCGAGAGCTAGGGTGATACCTAGATAGGCGTGAAGAAGTTAATTACGAGCCTTCGGTATCTCGTGGGGTTCGACTCACGTGATGGACTAGTGTTCACGGTTGTGCCTCACGTACCGAGAGTATATCGAGGCCTCCCTAGAAGCCTTGTGCATCCTAGATTAAGACTTTGTCTTGCCATACCTGTAATATTAATCATAGGATTGTGCTTGCTTGAGGTGTTTCCTTGTGGAAATTCTGTCAATTTTTTTTTTTGATACTTTTGACTTATTTTATCATTTTGCATCCTTGCCATAGCCTTTGCCATCAAAAACCAAGCTTTGTTCCTGCAGAAACGTGGTAAGCCCACGTCTTGCTTTCTTGAGAAGCGTGGTAAGCATACTGTTTGTTCTTGAAGCGTGGTAGCGCCCTGTTTTTGCTCGCGAAGCGTGGTAGCACCCTGTTTTAACTCGCGAAGCGTGTTAATACTGTTTTTCTTTAGCGAGCGTGGTAAGCCCTGTTTTCTGCGAAGCGTGAGTAGCACCCACATTTCTTTATTAGAAGCGTGGTAGCACCTACGTTTTGCTCTGAGGAAGCGTGTGCGCCTACGTTTTGCTGCGAAGCGTGGTGGCCACGATTCAACTGCCGAGCGGTACCCTCGCCACGATTTTTCTTTATGGCGCCCTAAGGTACTACCCGATGGATTCATTTAGCCTCCGGACCACCGCGGCAATTTCCCAACCCTATCATCCCATTATCACAAGTCTCCATTTTACCGTCTTAAGCCTCCCAAAACCTCCATTTCACCCATTTAAACCCCATTCTATCACTCCGAATTTTCACAAATCACTTTTAATCTACCTTTTCATTCTAATTTTCCATTCACAAGTCAATACCCTCACCTAACAAACATCACAACTTTACCATTCACACCTCCTAGACACCGCCCATAGCCAAACCGCCCTAACCTTGCATTACAAAGTGATTATCTAAATTGACTATAGCGCTTGAACTTGATTATTGGTCTTTAACTTCAACCCTAATCAATTTGCCTCCATCTTGAGGTGAATTCGGTGTTGCAAGTTATCATCCTTGGCCCAATCAATCCATTCCTAGCTTAAGGTGGATTCGGTGCCGTAATCATCCTATCAATCAATCAAAGCTCTAGGGTTACTAAAGGTAATCTCACGTGATCAAGTTTGAGGTCTCTCTCTCACACCTTTCCAATCTGATCTAATCCAATCTAGTCCAATCCAATCAAATCAAATCCAATCCAATTCAAGCCAATCCAATCTAATCCAATCCTTTCCAATCCAATCAAATCAAATCCAATCCTTTTAAATCAAATCCAATCCTTTTCAATCCAATCAAATCAAATCCAATCCAATTCAATCCAATCCTATCTAATCCAATCCTTTCCAATCCAATCAAATCAAATCCAATCCAATTCAATCCAATCCTATCTAATCCAATCCTTTCCAATCCAATCAAATCAAATCCAATCCAATCAAATCCAATCAAATCAAATCCAATCCAATCCAATCCAAATCAAACCCAATCCAATCCAATCAAATCAAATCCAATCCAATTTAAATCCAATCCAATTGATCGAAGTCCAATAAGATCCAATCCACACTCCATCACAATCAAATCATTTGACAAAGGCATTAACCTACTCATCTAGCATTTGCATGCCCGTTCAGACCTGTGCACAAGCAAAGAAGATGGCCGACCTTCAAGCTCAAAATGCACAATCCAACAATCCTCAAGATCTCAACAACACCTCATCAGATCCCAACAAGGGTACCAACATCTTACATGACCCTCACAATGGTACTTCATCACACTCCAACACTGAAAATCAGAATAACTTGCCACATGGAGAAGAGAGCATGGTTAATCAACCTGAACTCACACTTGAGGAACATTTTAGCAATCCTACCAATGTGCAAATGACCGACCGTTTGCTTGCAAAGCATGGGGAAGAAATCTTGGCCCACTTGATTGAGAAGGGTGTTAAACCTCCCTCAAATGTTGACTTGCCTAAATATAAGGGTGCCCCATCTCACGTACTCCAAGGATCCCAAAATGCACCCGAAGGTTCATACTTTTCCAATGTTCCTCCAATTGAGGGTTGGCATCAACCTGAATTTGGAAATGCCGTCCTTTATCGGGTTAATTATCCCCCACATGCTTCGACCTCAGCTATAGGGGGATCCCAGGTGCCCGATCCCAATAATCCTTTCGCTTATGGCATGCCACAAAACATTCCGCAATCTCCGCCATTAACATTAACCGCACCCCCTCCTTTGAACCCACCTACAGTCAATATTGGGGGTACTTCCTTTGCTACATCGCTTCCTCCTCCTGGGACCACCAACACACCACCTCAACAGGTTCCCCACTCTACTATCCCACCTCGAATACCACCACAAGGCGCACCCCAGCTGAACATTCCGAGCGGAACCCAACAACCTCCTTTACAAAGTGTGCCCACACAACCCCCGCTATCTCATCCGCAACAGCCTATACCCAATACTTTGACCTCTTCACAACAACCATCCTACCAACCACAAGGCAACCCTTCTCAACCACCTACCCAAACCATATCTCCCTTTCTTGCGTCCCTTTTGCGTCCAAAGGTTCAACCACAACATAATATCTCACCTCAGTCCATGCAACACTCGATGCCACAACAGCAACCTCCACAACACTACTACCACCATAATCAACAACAATTTTACCAACAACCGTTCTATGCAACCTCTCAACAATCACAACAATACCTTCAATACCAACAGGCCAACACGCAATGTCCCGTCCAAGTCCCTCAGCAACCTACCCCACACCTTCACCAAACAAATTCATATTATGTCCCACAACAACAACCCCCGTATCAACAAAACCCCCTACCTTACCATCAAATCATGTCAACACCCAACCATCCAAACCCACATTTTAACAATCTGACACCCTTTCAACATGATCCCTCATCTTTCTATCATCCACATCCCCCCAACCCACCACCAGCTAGTTCGGACTTGTTGGAAATCAAAGCTGCCCTTAAGGACCTTCAAGCATGAGGCACAAAACAATCATTTAAATTTGAAGATATATGCCCATACCCGTTCGATCCATCCATCTCATTGATCCCATTCCCTAAACACTTCGAGATTCCAAAATTTGACAAGTACAAGGGAGACAAAGATCCTAAGGCCCACTTGCAAGAGTTTTATGCACAATGTCAAGAAGTCATGTATAATGATAACTATCTCTTACGTCTATTTCCGAGAAGTCTAGCAAGCCACGCTCTAGATTGGTTTATGACTCTTGAAAAGGGGTCTATAAAAACTTTTGCAGAATTATCAGAACAGTTTGTCTCCTACTTCTCCTTCAATCTGCGGAAGGATACTGACACCTTAGATCTCCTGAAAGAGAAGCAACGGGATGGAGAAACCTTTACCAGCTACCTCCAACGGTGGCGTGCATTAGCCAGTCGAATGAAAAATCCTTTGAAAGAAAAAGACATGGTCACTCTTTTTGTGGAAAATTCACATCTCGACATGGCCCACAATTTTAGACTACACTGTGTCACCACTTTCGCTGAGATAGTGGAAAAGGGACCTATCCTTGAACATGCCCTTATTGCCAAAGGACACATTAAAATACACAGTCATGACAAAGAACGGTCATTCGGAGATAAATCACAATTTTGGAACAAAAACAAGAATGCAGTAAATGATGGAGTGACAGACACCAAACATGTTCAAGTGGCTAATGCATCCCAAGGGCAACAACAGTCTATACCCAACACCATATCAGTACCGCAGGGGGCACCTCGTCCCCCTCAGCAGTCAAACCAAAGAAATCAGGGGAACACCAAACGTCAATACACCCAATTGGGTGAACCCTTGAGTGTTGTTTTCAATAAATTGTTACAAATCAATTATCCCATCACATATCCTGTCACCAAACCATTCGATGAGTCCAAACCCAAGCCGGCATGGTTTAAAGACAATGAGTATTGTGACTTTCATAAAATCAAGGGACATTCCTTGAATAAGTGTCAAGGTTTAAAAAATTATGTCCAATATCTCATTGATCGAGGAGATATCAAGGTTGACCCCAGTCAACCTTCGTCGTCCAATGCTCAACTGCAAATCTATCAAAACGCCTTCCCCAACCACAGTCAAGGTCCTAGCACTTCCACTAGTCATCCCCAAGACAACAGCACCAATAATGTGACTTACAAGAATGTGCCCTTCAATTATGAAGGCGTTATTCATTACATTGAGCAGGTTGAACCCCGAATATCCATGATCCACGTTAAAGCCAAAGACCCTCAATGTGCTGTGACTACGCGACGAGCCCGTATCACCGTCCCTGCAGCCTCCACACCCGTCCAACCTGCTCCTGTAAACTCTCAATATAACATTCTTGATCACCTAAAAAAGACCCCCGCTCATATATCTATTCTGGATTTGCTTAAGTCTTCCCAGGTACATCAAGAGATCCTTAATAAAGCATTGCAGGAAACCCATGTCCCAAACGACATCGACCCCACACAATTCCAAGCTTTGGTGGGACACTTGGCCTTGTCTCACCACCTCCATTTCAGCCAAAATGATATGCCCAACATTGGCATCAATCACAACCGCCCCCTACATATCGAAGTCATAATTGCCCGTCATAAAATAAAAAGGGTCTTGGTAGATAATGTCTCTGCCCTTAATCTATGTACTTTGAAGTTCATAAAACAGATAGGGTATTCTCAAGCGGACCTAAGCAACCAGATAATTACAATCAAGGCTTATGACAATGCAGAGAGAAATTCAGAAGGTATCATCAGTCTTCCTATACAAGTGGGACCCGTGCTCCAATATACTACTTGCCATGTCCTTGATCTGGACTTACCATATAATCTCCTCCTTGGCCGCCCGTGGCTCCATGCTATGCAGGCTGTTCCATCCACATACCACCAATGCCTCAAATTCCCAGTTAATGAACAGGAGGTCACCATTTATGCCGACCCCCAACCGTTTGAGTATTGTCAAGCTTTAGAAGCATCTTTCCCCCATTTACATTATTGTCCTGGGGTCGAAATGGGGGCCTCCCACTCGTTATCCTCCAATCCATCATCCTCCAATCCATCATCATCTACTATAACAACGCTCCATCTTCCACTGATCCTACAGTCACAAAAGTTCAGATCATTGACAAAGGGTGTGGCGAGTATGAAATGCATACTGCTCTTAATGTAGCAACCATGCCACCATCGCCACATGAGTATGGTCAACCTCCCCATGCTACCCCAAAGGAGGACAAGACTGTCACCTTCCGTGGCAAAAATATTCCTACCACCACCTTTGTATCTCCAAGTATCAAAACAGATGCGCCAGAAGAAGACATAAGTCAGTGGGTCTACCGCGAAGAGCCAGAACCAGAAACCCCTCTAAAGAAATATTTTCAGGAAAAATATCCTTGGCCAACAAAGTTTGTGGAAAAACATAACTACCAAGGTAGAGGCCTAGGTAAAGAGGAACAAGGGCGATTGCAACCCATTGATACGTCTCTGCTACCAAAAAATGTGGGCATTGGGTATGACAGAAAGCAAAAGAGTCCCACAACATCATCTAATACTTCCAACAGTATCACTGTGGACGATGGCTCATTGGAAGACATACCTGAGGAGGAGTCCATCATACATGCATACGATGATGTCGATCACACTGATTTATCCTCCATGTTCGAATGCCTATCTGTTTGCACCATCAGCCTATCCCTTCGTCACCCTGAACTCATTGACTGGGACCTACAAAACACCACACCTGTCAGTATGACTACGGACACCTACGTCAACCTTATGGGATTGGGGGAGGATGAACACTCCAGTCGCAAAAATAAAAATCAGAAAAATAAAAAGAGGTCATCTAGTGAAAACCTCCCTGAGGCGCTTCCTGACCTAGAAAAAGTAAAAATAAAGGACACATCTGAAGGCGAAAACCTCGAAGAGGCGCCGGAAGATGGAGATGTTCATCTTCCCCTTATGGGAACTCAGCTATCTGCCAGATCATCTGTCCTGATTGAAGAAACACAAGAAGTTAATTTGGGAACTGCTAAAAATCCGAAGATCACCTATGTAGCCAAGTCACTCTCTGAACAAGAATATCTGATCTTT
>VDFB02293994.1:0-26577 GCA_007258455.2 Sequoia sempervirens | reverse complement strand
GAAAATTTATTAAACTTACTTGTGATAAAATTTTGATTACAAGGGGCTGCAAATTTTGGAAGTATTGTCCATGGAAGTACCACCAAGAATGAGCATCCTTTAAGAACCTATCACGGGAGGCATCAACATCTAGATGATTTGAGTGCACAAAATCAGTGAACTCATCCGTGACTACACTCCGCAAGTCTCGATCAGGGAAGAGTCTCACAAATGCTGCCTTGTACCCTTCAGCCACTTCTAAATCTCTATATGGAGGAAGCCTTCCTGGTTGGGAAAGAATCTGAGAGCTGTAGTATTTTGGAGTCAATGCAAAGGCAAGAAGGTGTAACGGAGTTGTCATTTTGTTCCATCTTTCTTCAACAATTGTATGCGCTTGTTTGAAGAAAGTCTCTTCAGGGTCTTGCTCTCTTGCATTTATGATGCACTTGATCTTCTCAATCATAGAGTCTATACCATCATATATTTGTCCAATGCATGGCTTGTCCATGTCAGTATAGCGAATCATACTCAAAATGGGCTCGGTGAAGCTAAGGAGATACTCCACACGATCCCACCATGAGTCATCTAATATCAGGCTCCTAATTTTTGTTGCTCTTTCAGTGGTGCTTTGCTTCCATATAGACCAATTGGTGCTGATTACCATGCTAGAAAGTGCTTGCCTAACTTTCACAAGTCGTCTCAAGACGATTGTATTAGAGGCAAAGCGGGTTTCTGCAACCTATTGCAAATTAAAAAAATAATTAATATTTAAAAATAAACTTTAAAGAAGAATTTAAATTAGATTGAACAATCAAATTATGAAAATCAGAAAATGACAAATGTAAATATTACTTCTCTTACCTTCAATAGCTCCAATTTTGAAAATGTTCTAAAGATCCCTTGAGACAAGTGGTGGTTGGTGACGAACATCTCAATGTCCTCAGCCTCAGTATACAATTGTTTGATCCATTCAATTTTATTCCCAATCTTTTGCAGCATAAGATTGAGTGAATGGACCGCACAAGGTGTCCAAAAGATATGTGAATATCTTTCCTCAACCAACAACCCTGCAGCTCTACAATTCTTTGCGTTGTCCATTACAACTTGAACAACGTTGCGGGCTCCCACTTGCTCAATGGCTGCAATAAGAATATTAGCAATAAATTGCCCATCTTTTACTTGCCCCTCACAATCCACGGCTTTCAAAAACATTGCCCCTTTAGGGCACACCGCTATGACATTGATCAAAGGCCGATTTTTTGAGTCCTTCCAACCATCTGAAACAATGCACACACCTGTCTCAACCCATGAATCTCTTATTGGCTTCAATGCATCTTCAACCAACTCAACCTCCTTATCCAATAAAGTGCTACGCACCTTCTCATAACCCGGGCCCTTGTACCCTTTTGGAGCTTCATTAACCGCTTTCAACATCTCTTTCCAATACGGAGAACGAACAACATTAAAAGATAGTCCATTGGCATATACGCATCTTGCTACACATTGGTCGGCAAAGGCTCTACTCTCATTTTGAAATGCAACTTCCAAAGGTCCCTTTGCTCTCTTGTTTGCAAAAGGTTGTGCACTTTGAGCTTGAAGATTTGGAATGGCCATAAATGGGTGGTCTTCTACCACAATATTGGGATTGGGATTAGATGGGGGCTGCATTCCCTTTGATTTTTTATTTGACAAAGGGTGATTTCCTTTTTGGGCTTCCCGTTGATCTGCTAGTTCTTGCTCCATAATGTATTTTGCAACTGTCTCAGGGTCAATAGGAGCATCTTTCTTTCCAGGGCAAGGTGAGATGCCTTTTCCAGTTATGCCACACAAATGTGCTTTCACCCTATGGTATGAACTAGAATATTGAACATCACACCCATTGCATTTCCAAACATAACCACCACCACCTGGAAGCTGTCTTATCATTTCAACATACTGCCATAGAGGAGAATTTGCATTTGTTTTGAACTTTGGGTTTGGTTTAGCTATGGAGCCGGAGGTAGAACCCATTGACATTGTGATTCCTATGGCAATTTGTTTTGCAAACAACACATTCAAAATTTGAATGAAAACAAAATATAATAATTTTTAAAAAATTAAAACCTAGCTCTTTTGAATCTTGCACAATGTATACATTCATAGAAGAACAAGAAAAAAAAAGATGCAAAACAAAGTTTCTGTTTGTAAAACAAAAAAAAAAGAATGAAAAAATGAGAAAAACATACCTTTTTGCAAAAATAATCTTCAACAATCTTTGTAGCAGCCAATGAACACTTGCAAATCTGTAGGAATGGCAATGCAATCGTTGTAGAAGCTTCAACAATCAATCTTCAACTCCTTTTGTCAATCCAACAAGTTAAAATAAGAAGTCAGCCTCTTGAAATGAAAATGCTTGTTTGCAAAACAAATGAATGAAAATGAGGCAGTTTAGGTGTTTAACATGTTTTAGAGGTCACTTTTAGGGTTCCCATGGCGTGGGTCAAAGTCAAAGGGAAGAAAAATATTAAAAAAAACATAAAACATGCACTTTTTGCCGCCCACACGCCCGGGTTCGCCTTGGGTTCGCCCGGGTTCTGCCCGGGTTCGCCCGGGTTCTTCACTGGCGAACCAAGGCCCAAATGGAAGGACCCTGGCCGAACCATAGGACCGGGATTCCGGACCCGAGACTGGGCCAAAGTCAATCCATACATATTATTACTTTACATATATCTGATCCTATCATCATATAAATTAATCCATAAGTCTGAAACAATAAAATAATTATGCTAACTGATAATCTGAAATTATAAACTCTATTATTCTAACTATAGTCTGAAATTATAATTATTCTAACTGTAACCTGAAATCACAAGAAATCACAAATTGATATATATATACCAGCCGTTAGTGCTGATTGCCTTATTCTCTTTCCTTTCTCCAGCCATGGTGGCACTAGCATATATTCTTCTTTTTATTCCTCCATTCGATGTCCTTTTTTCTTCCGTTTCTCCTTCTATACTTAAACACAACTTTGGGATGCTGCCGGGGCCCACGTTTCAGACCTTGTCCCCCTTTTGAATGGCAGTGAACTTAAACATTGAATTATCTTGTAGAAAATCCACGATTCCTCTTGATGCTCCCCTGATTTATTTCCCATAATATCCTCACTTTTTAAACTGCAGACGTCATTTCCTTTTATACCCCTTACAAGGTCGAATGGCACAACTCTTACTTTATGGGCATGACTCTTAATATTAATCGTATCCCTTAAGAGGTACGCTTTTTGATTATTTACGAATTGGTATTTGTTTAGTTAAGGCAGGTTATTCTATTTGTGATATTTATATCATTATAATGCTTATAATGATATTTATAAATTTCATATATTATTGTATTTATGTTGTTTTATATTTTATATTATCTATTTCTTAATATATTTATTTTTCTATTTTTATTTTATTCTAAAGTATTACAATTTTTGATGTATGATTATAATATTTAATATTGATATTATTTTTAATATTATTATAAGATTATCATTGATAATTATTTAGATAGTTAATTTCTTTAATGTAAATTTGTTTATCTTGTTTTGACATTTTATATTTCGATGCTACAATTTTGGGAACATGACACAAAGATTACATAAAAATGCCGACTTATCTTTTCTGGTGTCATTATACAACAACATTCACTATGAACGTCAGGAACCTTCGAAGTTACAATCCACATAATAGAATTCATCCACTGATACAATCACTCAACAATCTGTCGATTCAACCAACGAACCAATTGATAATTTAACCGATCACAAATTGCAATCACAGAGTATATCCATGTCAAACTCTGTCTGTAGAACTTCCTCACAGAACTGTCAAAAACGAACCAACTGCTAACGGTTCACATTCGGCTCCTCCTATTCGTCCACGAGATGCCACATCGGAAAGTCTTACTCGGTCAATAGCATTCGCACTGTGTTGGCATCTCCGTGAGACACTAACAGTGTCTCGCCGATGCCACATAGACTTCATATCATCATCACCAAGAGTTACCGTAGTCGCCAAGATGTTTCACCGAGCTTACAACATGTATCGGCTTTAGATTTCTTTCGGCAAGAGTATCGCTCTCGCCAAGACATCTCAATGAGCCTTCTTGTGTTACACCAAACCATCAAGCAGTCGGTGAGACCTATCGCTATCGCCAGGACCTCACGCCGAGTCACCAAAGGTTATACCGAAGACACAAGTCATATCGAGCTCCAAAGGATAGTCGGCAAGACATACCGATATTGCCAAGAGGTTTCTCCGAGATCTCTATTGTCACCCCAAAGCTATCAACAGTCGCCAAGACATACGCCATTCGCCGAGAGATCATTCCGAACTCCATATGTTACCTCGAAGGCTCCAACACAAAGCGCTATCGGCGAGACATGTAACTCTCGCTAAGACTTCTCACCGAGCCGCCGAGTTACTCCGATGATCAACCTTTGAATCTTCGTCGGTGAGACATTTGTTCATCGGTAAGACTTCTTACCGATAGACCACAAGATACGCCGAAGAGAATAACAAGTAACATATTGTCGGCAAGACACTTATCAATCGCTAAGAGTTCTTAGCGAACCCTTAGTGCTATCTCGATGATTCCAAGTGTGTTCTCGTCGGCAAGACTTTCACTACTCGCTGAGACGTCTTCCCGAATCATTAGAGTTACCCCGAACACTTCAATACATACGCTGTCGGTGAGAGATTAACACTTCACTGAGACTTCTTAGCGAGAACCCTCAGTTATCCCGAAGCCCGTAGTCGCCATGAGTCTCCCCAATTTACGATTGAATGGCCTGTCGGCCAGAGGTCTCCCAAGCGCTAAGAGGTCATACCGAACACTCCTTGTCACAACAATAGCTCCACAGTGTAACCTTTCGGCAAGACTTTTGCAAGGTCACAGCGACCTGTTCAAACCAGAATGAATCAAACTGCTAGTCGGCCAGACAATGAAGATGTCACACCGACTTGGCTCTAATGGAGGTTTCAACCTATAATGTTTGAGGCACATATTTCCAACAGAAACCCTAGGGCTTCTTGTGACTACATTGTTATGTTGGTTCTGCAATTGCTCCTCTTTTTTCTTTAGCCAATCTAGAAAATGTTATTGGAACATCTAGAAATCTTGGGGAAAGAACCATGGTCATCTGTAATTGTACAAGCCTCCCATGTCTTCTTTCATCACCTTCACATGGCCATACACTTGAATCCATGCCCTTTACATCGGAAACCATAAGCTTTTGTGCACCATTCATGTCTTAGAGGGGCCCAAAAGTGCCCAGAGATATCTAAGAGTCCTAATTTGTTGAATCATATTCATTTTGAAGCCTTTAATAGCATCTTGGGTCGTGTAAGAAGGTAGGTAGGGCTTATTGTTCGAACGACAAAGTTTCAAGACTTTGCATGCCAAAAGGGAAAGAGGCAAAAAATACCCCAAAGTTCTGACAAGAATAACGATATGAGAAGCTCCAAAATACCGAAAATCAAAATTGGAGGGAATGGCATGGCAGGGATGACAGGTCTGATAGAGATGATGGTATGAGAAACTCTGAAATCCCAAAATTTTGCAAAGTGGAATTTTGGGAAGGAAAGTTGAGAGTTAAGGAAATGATGCATGGATGACCAAACCCAAAATCCCAAAATTCAAGGAAAAGGGATTGAAATGGGAAAATTGGACTTGGAGGGAAAGGCATGCCAAATATGATAGGTCCAACAAGCATGACAATATGAGAAACTAAAATTCCAAAATTTTGCAAAGTGGAATTTTGGAAACAAAAGTTGGTAGTTGATGAAGTGATGCATGGATGACCAAGCCCATAATCCAGAAATTCAAGGAAAAAGGGGCTTAGAGGGGGAATTCAAACTTGGAGGGAAAGGGATGTCAGGGATAATAGGTTTGATAAGCATGATAGTATGAGAATCTCTGAAATCTTGAAATTTTGCAAAGTGGGATTTTGAGAAAAAAAGTTGGCAATTGAGGTAAGGGTATAGGCATGTGTAAACCCAAAATCCCAAAATTCAATGAAAAGGAGCTTAGAAGGGAAAATTAGACATGGAGGGAAAAGCATGCCAAGGATGACAAGTTCAACAAATATGATGGTTTGAGGAACTCGAAAATAATAAAATTTTGCAAATCCACCTAAAGAAAGGCCAAATTAAAGGCACTGACCACAAAAGTACCATTTAAATTTTTTTAGTAGGGATATTTGATGAACACACTTTGAATGAATATCCTTAGATAATTACTCAATATAGGGGACCCAACTGAAGATTTCTTAGACCGGTTATTAACAAAGGGTGGACAAGGTCAAAACACAACTTATGAAGCATAACAAAGCAAAGAAGAGACGCATAAAACTTGAGGTGCCAACAAGGTCCAAACAAGAATATACATGGGGAACACAAAAATAGTCACCAACACCTTGTGCTATAAAATTCATACAAAATGATTGGTAAAACCTAATCAACTTTTAAAAAATTAGTACTGGCAATAGTGCCTATGTAGAATGGAAAGGTGGTTTGCTATAGATGCAGACAACATTTCATTGAAAACCTAGCACCAAGTAACATACAACTTTAGTAGACCTATTATATTGTTTCTCTTCAAATGTGTAAATTATTAGTAAAGCTTGTGTTTTCCATCATAAAATTATATTTTTCCTAATCCTTTTTTTGGTACAAAAGAGCTGCTTGAAATTGGACATGGCCTCATAGTGCAAGTATATTATCCTATTTTACAAGATCTTGTTGAAGACCTTGATATATGTCTCAATCATAAGTATAGTGAATTTACAATTAGTGTGTATTTTTTTTGCTTTATAATCAAAAATCCAATTGATACATTTGGATAGTTGTGTTGTGGTTATTTGCAAGCCTTCTACTATTATTTATCAAAGTCACAAAGGTATCTAGGAGATATAATGGTGTAAGAGTTGTTGTGGAGGTTGGGAGTACCTTTGTAGCTGATGCAGCTATCATTACAATACTAGGTGTTCTAAATGTAAACACAATAAAACTTGAGACACCGTTGTCAAAGTGGAAAGAGGTGGCAATAGCAGAATTGAGAGTGAGCAATGATAATAAGATTTCTTTATATTTTGTTAAAGTATTTTGACCAAATGTGCACTTTTGAGGAAAGATTGTACCAACTTCATATAGTTGTAGCTATTTCTTGAATCTTGGCAAAGAAAAGAGACATCATATTCTTGTATGAATAATTTTGGAAGAAAAGCTCCAAAACAAGAAAGTGTTTACAAGCTAGCAAATGAGGTGCTTCCTAACTCCATGCTTTCCAACTGACTACAACAAAACCTATGTTACCAAGTACTATTGTTTAGCTTGTTGTACCCAAAATAATTTTTTGCTTCAATAAGGCATTTTGATCAAAATGATCTAAATCATGTAAAATTGTTGTCAAAAGTTCGTTTTAGGTCAAACAAAACATAGGCTTTTTGTGGGTTTATGTCAAGGAAGATACTTGCAAATTTCTGAAAATTTCAAAATTAGGGTTTCATACCCCTGTTTTTAGGAAGACCCCTAATAATAGGACCTTTCTAGAATTAGTTGAAAATGATTTTGATAGGATAATTTGACTTCATGATCACACTGGTCAAGTAAAAATCACCAGAATGATTGTTTTACTTTGGTGAGTCTACTTCACTTTTTCAGGAGAAAAGCTAGGACCTCCGTAACCATTAGTGGCAAATGGCCAGTACCAGGTATCAAAATCTAGCCTCAAAAGCTTCAACGAAGAATCCATGGCGAAAGATGCTCTACGATAGAGGGGATTTTCAAAAGTGAAAAATACTGAAAATTGACTAAGTCTAGAAGATGCACGCCTTGCGATAAGGAAGAGGCTACGTAGTCAATGCCTTAGCCATTTTTCAAACACCCGTACACGCGGCATGGTGAAAGTGATTGCTAAGATGCATGCGTTCACATCATCGATAACAATGCTCAAACCAGTCAAGCTACACAACGAACGCAAAGCACAAAGAGATGAAGATTCTCAAAGAAGATGAAATTGCAACCGAAAGCGCCCTTGCTGGCTAGGGGCGCCCATGAATTCAAAAGGTCAAAAGCAGTCATCAAGTTTTTCCAAGATAGTCATCTCCTTTGTGATTTTGTTGGCTTTTCGGCACATCGTCAAGCAAGATCCCCTGATTCATCGATCGTCGGCAAACAGAGGCAGAGACGGAAGATGGCAGTTAAGTAAGGCAAAAGTGCCCCTGCTGGCTAGGGGCACCCATCATTTTGAACCACCTATTGAGGTTTTAGCAACTACTTTCTCCAAGGCATCTGTTCAACATCCTTTCAAGTTCACGATCAATCCATTTGCAAGCAAACAAGACTTGCCAAGCACTCACAAATCAAGATCAAGCATAAAACGCTGGAAGCAAAGGCATAATGAAAGACATGGAGAATTGGCCGAGTGTTAAGGAAATTGCACCTTCCTAGAAATAGGCGCCTAGCTTTTTGAGTAGTCAGATGCAGTCTTCAAGCTCCGTAACCTCCAGGAAGTCCTTCTCCGTCTTGATCGATCTCAGCAATGACACCGTCGACAAATTCAATAGATAAATCCAACATTTGATAATGAAGATCAAACTGGGGTTGTTCGTAGAAGTTTGCAAATTGAAAATGACAACACAAAAGGTCAAAAGCGCCCCTGCAAGCTAGGGGCATCCATACTTTTGAGAACCCTAATCAACTTTCACAACTTGCAAAACCAGTCATCCTTTCCAGGACCGAACTGGTTATCCATCCCATGTTTCAACACATTCACTGGACTCATCAGTCATCGGTGATCTTAGATCAAAGCACTTAAGATCAAAATGGAGAAATTGATGAGCACCCAAGAAACTGTCTAGTGAAAAATGCACCTTCTTGGGAAAAGGCGCCCAAGAATTAGAGGCATCAGATTCAGGTTTTGAGCTTTGCAGCTCCCGAGCACACTTCTTCAGAGTTGATTCAACTCTGCAATGGATCTATCAACAACACTTTAGGATCAACCGAGCAACTAGAATCAGGGATCAAATGTAGGTACTTCATCACAAAAAAAAAGAATGAAAAATGTTCAACTCCTCAACTTGGACGCCTAAAGTCAAACTACGCCTAGTTGATTGAAGTTGTCTACTTAGAAAGCCTTTTCATGTCTAAAACGTCCCCAAATTGGTAGAAATTAGTTCTGTGAACTCCAGATCAGGCAAATTGACTCAATCATTTGTTGGCTCCTAAACTTGATTGATTCAACATCAAACACTATATATCAAGCCTAGGCGTCATTATGCATTATCTTTCTTTGCAGGATGAAGCTCAAGAACGAATATTTTTCTCTCCAAACATCATTTGAAGATTTGATAGAGGACTTTCTCAACGTTCTTCATGTTTTCAAGAACAAGTTGCACAGAAGAGCAGTCTATCAGAGGTTACATCTCCAGGAGTGATTCTCTTGAAGATCCAGAGAGGCAGTTTATAACTTCAAAACTTCTTCCCCTCTTTTTCTTCTATTCTTGTCTTAGATCTTCTTGCATGTCCAAATAAACAACAGTTATTCATAGATCTAGCCTTTTGGGTATGATTAGCACAACAGTTTCAACAAATCCCACGTTCTAGATTCTTCCAAAAAAAGTTGCCCTGCCGCCCCTATTTTTCAGGGTTTCCGAAAAAGTCATAAATTTGAAAATCAAACAAACTTGGTTTGTTTAGCTTTGAAGTGCCTACAATACCCATGTGTCAGATTTTTTCGAAAAAAATAAGCCTCTGCTACTTCTGAAACCTCTACCCCGAAGGGCTCTTGCATGTACAAAGAAAAAGTAACTTTTTGGAATTTCTGACATTCTAGGTCCATTTAGAAAATTATTCTCACCAAAACCCACATCTCTTATTTTTTCACAAAAATTACCCCTCGATAAGGCTATTTTTAGCAATTGTAGAAAAGTTGTCTGAATAGTATTGTGTGCCCAGTCAATCTTCAAAGTTTTCAGAATGCAGTTCTCCCAGGTCGAATACAAGACCAAAACGTTCTTCGTTCATGACTTCCTAAAAACGATAGACAACTATCTGCACCAGGCACACCCAGAGATCAACTCAAAAAAGTTGGAAGGCATAGACTAATGCACATTACAGAACATCGAGCAATCAAGATTGCTTGAGGCAGCGTCAATTCCCATCTCAGCATAGAGCGTGGAATTTGTAATAGTTTGTGTTAGGCACTACAACCCTACCACACGAGAGATTCGATTAGTGGATGGGCGAGTGATATGCAGCCTCAAGCCTACGGATATCGAAAGGTGCTTCACCATTCCACCATGTGCAGCAAACATAGCCATATTTATGAGAGTGTGAAAAGGCATTTGATGCATCAAAAAACAAGTGTTAGAAGAGGATGGTAGAAAAATGGCTTAAAGAGAAAAGAGCCAACTTGCCGAAGAATGTAGGACGTGGAGAGTTCAGAAATGAATATGCAGTGATGATCACTCTACTCAACCGTATCACTGGTCAAGAAGAGGCGAACAAATTTCAGTCATGGATGTACTATGTCATCACCAAAATTGTGAGCAACAGAGAACATTATGATTGGCCTGCCCTAATCAGTGATATCCTCCACAAGTAGATCACCAGTTTCTTAGAGGCTCACAAATTTCACGTGTTCATATCTCGTGTATCTGATAGCCTTCCAAGGCCAGTTTAGAGTGTTGAACAATGTAGGAACTTTGGGTGTGCAAAAGGTCCACGAGTATTTCTCGCAGCTTGAGTTCACACAATCAAAAAGACATTTCAAGCGAGTAAATGATCTCTTCTTGATGCACACCGTGAGAGACCTCAATCATGAGTTGCATATGCGCATCTCACCAGCAGCCAAGGAGGCAATGGTAGATTGGGCGGATTGGTTCATCTAGTTACCCACTTTCACCTACATCCCCGTGTATGGTACTCAGGTCATCCTGCCATGTTACCTCGCTATCCATCAGATAGGGTGGTCTTCATGGAATTCTTGTGGCAGTTACACAGGGTACATTCTCTTCTGCGTCACAAACGCAAGACACACACAAACTTTCCTTTTGAGATGGGACTTTACAGGTGCAAGATACCAACTGATGCCAAGACCATGGGCCAGGAGATGGTGACACTTAACCCTAAGTATCTCATCAAAAGACGGTCATATGATCCTTCGGGTCACTATGCAACACGCCTTGGTCAATACTCTTCACGCAAGTCTTCCATGGAGGACTGATGGTTCAACTGTGAAGATGAGTTCAAACTACGAAGACGCAATTACAGCCAATTTAGACTTCCACAAATTGTTGACTTCATGTCAGAGGACGTGGAAGGACTATCCGATGATGATGGGGAAGTTATTCTTCCCTCATTCTTCATAGATCAGGTTGACTCACAACCTCTTCAAATAGTGGACTGGTAAGCCAAGGAAAGTACGTCTATTGAGGAAAGAACCAGCAAAGTTGTCAAAAACAGCCAGCTCTACTTGGACAGTAAAAGGACAAGGTAGTTATTCCCTGCACAGAGCCGCCATCGGTTCATTCTTGTTGATGTGTTTTCCGTGACCGCACCAACGCAAAATAAAGTCGTCAATGGCTACCCTATTCTCTCTTGATCAAAGTATCCAACACGCCAAGATTGCGAGAGAGTTCGTGCGTTCAACTCCAAGGTTCCTTTAGTGCGAATAGTCTCAGTTGGCTTGATGTGATTTGCTGGTATTTCAAGGGGACTTACGAAATTGTTCAGCAACGGAGAAAGGAATTCAAATGCTTGAAAGGTTTGTCTATAAAGTTCTTGTTTCAAAAAGTACTGAATGTAAATAGTGTTGGGTTGAGAAGGCTCAAATCTACTCTAAGGCATGGGACATGGCGATCAATTCTCACAACCTTCAACCAGGCTCTGCTTTGCCTCGCTTCGGACAGCCTCCACAAAACCGGTGCAATCTTCAGAGGAGTAGCTCAAGGTGTTCAGATCATAATTCAACCGAAGACACCGTCACGACGACGCATACCAACGTGTGAATCACAAACGAAGTTAAGTCCGCGATGTTCCAGTTGACCACGCAAGGCGAACTCACCATCAGCGAGCCCACTAGTGGTATGGATAGACGAAGTTTTGCTCAAATTGAAGACCACATTCCACAGTTAACATCTACTTGCATAAAAATGAAATTACACTACTCTACGCTACTTGAAGTAAAAGGGATGAAGAAACCTCGCTAGCTATCCATAACAAAGACGAATTCACCATCAATGAAAAGATCTTTTATTATGAAAGTTTTACACAACAATCTCTTGCAAAAGTCTTCAAAGGAAAACTTTCCTTCTTCAACTACACTATCAATCTATACTAAGCTACTTCTAAGCTATCACCTAGTTGTCTCTCTATTCTAATCTCTACTGTCTAACTTCTACTACTAATGAATTACAAATGAGGGGGGATGCCCCTTTATATAGCTGGCCAAGTCCAATAAACGGCTCAGATTACAATCCAGATCGAGCCACCTCAGCCCTAAACAAGATTTGCCCTAAAAATCGCCACCAAGAGGAGTGGGGTAATAAACGAGCCATTAATGTCCACCATCTTCTAGATGGATTCCAGCTTTGAATCGCATTCGCACTGTTCTTGATTTTCTTCTAGATGTTGTTCTTCAATTTTGAAGTTCTTGAGGATCATTTCTAACCTTTGGGTCTTCATCTTTTCCTATCTTGGACTTGATCATTTCTTCCTCGCCATCCGCCTGACTGCGTTGGGTGCACATTGGGTCCTTGAGGAGGAACTCCTAGCCATTTCTTGCAACTTTTCTTCCTTCGAGGTTGGAATGTAATCTTGGAGCACTTGCTTCATCGCTTCAAGTCATCATGCTCCGGCCTCGACGTTCCTCCTGCAAAACAAGCAAGGAGAAGAGCATCAGAACACTTCATAATATAAATTCACTTTACTTACCTGATTTTCATGCTCCGATCTTTGAGGTTTGAGCAATCTCCGGAACATTTCTCTTCTAGGAAACCCTTCTTTCTTCATAACTTTTTAACATCCGCATGCCATCTTGACGCCTTCATCCTAATATTTGAGTTTCACTTTAGCTTCACATTCTTCATGCCTTAGACAAATTTCATCTTCCTCAAGGGTGTATCATAATTCATTTCATCCAACTCTGGCTCAAGCAAAATGTTTTCATTAGGAACTTGATCAAAAATTATCTAGGTGCCCAACTTCAAATTCATCCGCCAAGGCGACATATTTCAACATCCTTTTCCTTTCTTGCCTTAAAAAAAATTTCAAACTTTTACTTAGGAAATTCATTATTTAAGTGCCCATCAAAAATCTCCATCCTGAAAGCCCTGGCGAAGTGTAGGAGACACTGAAATCCATTCCTTGTCAACAATCTTCGATACCCAGAAGAAAATTTCTTTTAGAACTTGTCGAATTCATGGGTATACAACAAACGGGTTCATTTAATTTTCTGAATTTTTTAACCTTTGAAAAATAATTTTCACAAATTTATTCCAGTTCCTCACATCTAAGAACATTTCCTGCTGCTCTGACTTGAAAATTTCTATCAATCCTGTGAAGCTAGCATGTCTGACCTCTCCACTGGCAATTTCATTCGTGTTTCAGGAAAATTTCATCACCCTCCATTAGACTTAGGCGTTTTTCCTAGAGGATGAAATATTGTGCCTAAGAAATCTTTTTAAATCACTTAGCACATTTTGAATTTTGCCTTAGAAAACTTTCATTCAGCTTCAATCATTTTCCTGTGAAGCAATTTTTTTTTATCAACTCATTTATACAATTTTCCTTTTTAAATGTCTTGAGCACGTATTGTATGTCATAGAATTTTTTTTTTTTTAATCTCAATGCCTAGCATATTTTATCATCACCTTAGGTGCACTTCACACTTAGAAGAGAATATTAGCCACGCCTTAGCCAACTTCACCTTTCATTCACCTAACCTTGAGTGCACTTTATATGCTGAGGTGGACAAACACCAACGCCTTGATAATATTCACCATTTCATTTCTAACATGGGCGCATTCAAGGTAGGGAGAAGAAAGTCAACACTAAAATATTCCCATCTTGCATAACGCCTTAGAACCTTCTGCCTTTGCATGCATACGTTTTGTCTTTTTCCTCTTTTGCATGCATATAGTTTTGTCTTCATGCACACGTCTTGTCTTCAGCCCCATTTGGGCGCATTTCACATAGGGAGGTGGACTTAAGCATCAATGTCAAGCATATAACTTCATGGGCGCATTAAAAGGGTGGAGAAGGAAGTTTGACTCCCAGGCCTTTGACTTTTTGACTTTCTTCCTAGACATGGGCGCATTTTGCTATGGGAGGAGGATAAACTTGATAATTAGAAAATTTTCAACACATTGAAGGCAAGTTGGGCGCATTTAGGCTAGGCAAGAGGATGAAACACAACACTTAGAAAATTTTCATGACTTCCAACTGAGATGGGCGCATTTTGCCAAGGCTGGAGGATGAACATCTTTGACTTAGCCATTTTAAGGCCTCAAGATAGATTGGGCGCATTTTACCCCTAGAGGTGGATGAACACTTAGAATATTTTTCCCAAGGTCTCCAGCTGAAGTGGGCACATTTTGAGGTAGCTGCAGGATAAACTCATGCCTTAGGATTTTTCTTTCCTTCTACCAGCTTCTCTGTGTCCTGCTATTTATAGTAAGTCCTCTGATTTCCATACTTCTGAAGCTCAGAATGATTTGAAATTTTGAACACTAGACCTTCATGACCTCGTTAACTTGTTCACACTGCTATCGTGAGCTGGCCTGCTATTTTTAGCCCATTTCTGAAGGTGATTTGCTATTTATACTAACTGCTTGTTTCTGGTACCTCCACAGCTCCGATTAACTTGAAATTTGAATGGCGTTCTCCTCACACGTGACCTGCCTGTTGACACCGGCGCCTGCTGATAACTTACTATTTTTAGCCAATTTCTGAAATGACTTACTATAAATAGTAAGTGCTCCATTTGCCTTCAAATTTTACCAGCGGATAGCACGAAAGATGCTGATCGCGGTGGTATACACCAGTTTTCGAAAATTCTGACATTTTACCCCTCATTTTGGGTCTCGAAGCTGGAAACCCTAATTGGTATTGCATGTGTATCAAATGTCCTCCGTTTGACCTTGTTTCTATTGCATTGCGATCAGTTTGTGATTTTGAAGTGCTGGGAGGCGACTGTCGGAATGAATTTGCTAAAAATAGTAAGTTCCTGAATAAGTGATTATCTTTGTTTGCATGTCACATCACTGCGAAGCTCTCGAAAAACCATAAGAATATGTAGACATGCAAAGAAAACCTTGACATACAAACCCTAAAATAGCCTCAGAAATTTGAACTCGAAGTCATTATCTCATTTTGCATGTTACACCATCGCAAAGCTCTCTAAAACGGAAGGAATCCTCAGACATGCATTGAAAAACTGCATATAACCCCCAAAATTTGCCGAAGGCTAGGCTGCTAAAATAGTAGTTTGTCCTGTTTTCAGCTCAAATTTTGCCGTGAAGCAACGACATGTTCAGGATGCGGTGTGGCGATCGAAACTTCAAAGGTGTTGAAGGCTCTGAATTACACACTTACTAAAAATAGTAAGTATTAAATTCGATGAAACTTCAGTGGAAATCTTGCTGGAAGCACACTGACATCAATGTTAGTCTCTGTTTTCAATTTATTCACTCCATTTGACCACAAATTGGTGGAAAGTTCAAAACCCTAATTCTGCTAACTTGGCCAAAATTTCGCATTTAAGCTCACAGATGGGTACAACCCCGGAAAGACAGACAGTAGAAAAGAGAGACAACAACAAAACGACCCAAAAGCAAAGCCAAAAGACTAGGACAAAGCAAAAACTAGGGGTCCCCATTTGCAATGGGGCAATGTGTGAAAAAGGTCACAACAATTCTTCACTACCTTCCACATCAAGGGCTAAACTTAGATAGAAGACATGGAGTAACCCTCCTAGAGGAGCCAAAATGTCAAGTCATACAAGGGGAAAAATGCCGATTGTGGATACAAATCAGCAAGAGGTACATTTGGAGATAGCCACAAACATAGCTGAGCCAGTCATGGAAACAGTTGCAGCTGAGACAGTACCAGAGATGGAAGCAGAGCTTACCATTCTACCATCACCATAGTAGTCGCCGATCCATATTGACTTAGATTCGCCATCACGTGACACTGCAACACAATCCCACTCGTCAGGAATTTAAAGGCCTAACATCCATCCTTCCGACGAGGTTAGTCAAGATTCATCTTGGCTTGAGAATATCCTAGGAAGGAAGAGAGAGAGGCCATCCTACCAACTGGACTTCACAGAATTTGACCATGTCCCTCAGGACATGCCAATGAAGAAGCCGAAGAAGCCGGTCCATGTGGGAAAAAATGTTGTCAATGAGATTGTCATTGAGGCTGTTGCGCCACCTGAAGACAGAAATGCTAATGAGGTAGACGTTGATGACTTCACTTTGTTGAAGGTCAACCTTGGCAAGACCACGTGTCAAGTTGAGGCGGTTCTTCTTGAAGTTGCATCAGTGAGTGTCAAAGAAAGAATGGCAAAGGACGGTAAAGACAATGCAGCCCTAAAGGCTGAAAACCAACAATTGCGACTGTATATATCCAACTTGATGCATGGTACATCAAACATCTCTGCCTTGCCTCTACAGATGTTGGAGCTCCCTGCATAACATCAGCTAAGTCAGCTAATCCAATATGGAAAGCACTTGAGAGATCAAGTGGAAGAGTTCGTCATCAGGGGCCGGTGTATACTTGCAGAGTTGTACTAGCTAAGGTGCAGAGCCCATGACCTTCACGCGAAGATTCAAGAATCAAAGTGAGATACAACAGAGAAGAGGCCTATGGACGAGATCACTCTCTCAGACTTGCAAATGGTGTACAATTCAGTTACCACAGAGAACAAGCAACATCTTTACACTTGGAAAGAACAGCTTGCATACAAAGTGAAAGTTTATGATCTATGTGGAATTGATTGAGTATCGACAGATTGTGGTAGGTGTTATCAAGTTCGTAAGAACATTGGTAACATCTATCCCTTGCCTTTACCGACATGAAGGAGGTGCATACGTTGAGCTAGCTGAGGTACAAACACAGTTTCAGGATCTCATCCGTAATAGTTTATGCGGTCATCCTATTGACTACAGGTTAAGTCAGATCGTAGCCATGTCGACAAAGCTAGATGACGTAGCTTCCAAGACTATTGAATATCAAGAGCAGATTGTGGGTGGTGAGGAAATGCTGCAATGACACGTCATCATCTTGTGAAGTATGAGTTGTCTTGATGTAGAGGCAGTCAACAACTGGTTAGAGGAATTGTTGACTCGAGGTGATAATGTGTAAACACCCAGTTAGGACGTCCTACCCCTCCAAAATAGCATTTATGACAATAGGAGTTAACCTAATGCCTCTTTCCAAGTTAACTCACTATGCCACTAATCATGCATGTCTATTTCCACTGATTATGGATGTCTATTTTGGAGACACTTTTGTATATTGGAGTTCTCTTTTAGTTTAGAATCAGTTAACTGAAGTAGACTTCCCAGTTAACTATTAGGTTGCCTACTTTTAGACACAGGAATAAATCTTGCAGATTGGCAAGAACTAAGTGTTCACTCAAGGAGATTTTAGGGTTGCCCACTCCTTTGAGCTTCTATAAATAAGAGCCTTGAGCTCATTGTATTTTAACTTTACTTCACAGCAGCAAAACGCTGAGCTAAAAAGCCTTTGACTTTGTTCGCTTAGTATATGTTTGTTGAATCGTATTTGTTATAGCTAAACGTTGAGCATAGCTTGCGTTCTTTCTATTCAGATTGGAGTGTTCAATCTATGTTCATGTTCTATTGGTTGATCGCTTCTTGTGTGATTGTCTCTTTGACACAAGTTGCTGTCCCAAAGTGTAATCTTTAATCGAAATTGAGATAATAAATCAGGAGAGCTACCTTGCCTTTGATCCAAAAGTCTCAAGAATCTATCATTGTATGTTGTTTCCAATAATCTTTCTTTCAATCTACACCCCAGAAAGAGCACTGTGCCTCCTTGGGAATTTAGAGAGTAGGATTATCGTCATATGTTGTTTCTAGTAGTCTACCTTTCAGCCTACACCTCGGAAAGAGCACTATGCCTCCTTGGGAATCCTGAAATCTAGCCTACCGTTTGATGATTACTTGCATGAGTTCTATTTTAGTGTAAATCTGGAAGTTCAAAGCCTTCGGATACATTCTGAGAGACAGTTCGTCCAAGTGATTGAACCATTCCATTCCTACTCCTATATCCTCTTGCTTTGTTTTTCTAGAGGAAATAGGATAGATTAAAAGTTAGCCTAGTTGTAGTTAAGATTTGCAGAAACCAAAGAAAACCTTAGCTGCAGCGCATTGTGTTTATGCACCCTTGTGCCTTGCCACTAAGTAAAAAAAGATAAGGACTCAATCCATTTTACTTTTATGCAACCATCAACAAAAGAGGGAGCTTCCCTTCCTAATTTGAAGAGCAGTTAATTATGTGCATAGCTATCCGTTTCCAATAAGCACTCCAAAGGTGTTAATTGAAACGCCAACATAGCTCATAATCCTCGTATGGGTACAATTCAAGTCTTAGTACGCCCAAGGTGCCTAAGTGGCACCCTAGGCTAACCCAAGCCATACTAGGCCGAACCCAAGGGTACCCACAACGCCTAGGGCTCAAAACTTCTTTTTTTTTAACATTTAAAAAAATCCTAAAAGCATTTGGTCACACTAAAGTGGGGGAATAACATATTTTTCAACTCATTTGAGAAACACAAAAGACCAAAACTATATTTCTTTCCTCCAAACTGCCATGTTGGGTTTTGAAGGTTGGTTCATATTTTTTGAAAGTGGGGGACTACAAAAGAGTTAAACCTACCAACATAGGAGAAATAATTGCACAAAGAATATTTAACCATCAAAGGTGAGTAAATCTTTCATTTTTTTCAAGTTTTGAATAATTTTTTTGAAGATTTTACAAAAAAAATTAAGTTTTGATTTATTTTTTTCTTTTTATGCATAGCAAGTTGTTATAATGCTGATTTTTTTAAAAATTTTATAAGTTGTAGGGTTGATAATTTGTATTTTTTTGTTTTAGATTCATACAAAATGGCTGGTAGTTCTAGTTCAATTGCCCCAAATGCAAAGAGTTTATTTAAATTTGATGTATCATCACCTCTTTGGCAACATACGACAATGATTGAACAACTTGATGATGGGGGTTATCTTTACCATTGTAATCAATGTGCAAAAGAGTATAAGAGCTTGTACTCTCAAGTGAAAGCTCACTTCTACACTATTCCTTTATAGGGAATAAGAGTTTGTCCTTGGCCAAATAAAAAAGGTGTAACGACCAACATCTACGTAAAAAAAATTTTCTATCTTTTACAACTTTTAACCAAAGTAAACAAGTAAACAACAACATAACAAAATTTTTCTTTTCTTTTTGAAATAAAGTACAACATCTAAATATGATTTCAAACTTTTCCAATTTAAATAACTTTAACTTTTCATTTGAATAACAGAGTATAAGAGTATAAGAATACATACACAGCTTTAAAAGCTTTTGCACAAATAGAAGTAAGACGGTCCAGGTTCTTCCTTGCAAATCTTGGTTCTTCGGTTGTCAGGTTGTGGAGGAGAAATATCACTCGGGTGCTTTTCCGCCAACCACGGACTAATAATGCGGTCCCCCGCACATTCATTTTTCAATGAATGGCCCTCCCTTCGTCGAAGAGATTGGTTGAGTGACCGATTCCGTTAACCAACTGAGCATAGTGTCGTGTCCTACATTACTAGATTCTTGTGCCTTACAATCCCAACCTAGTATATGTGTTTTGGATCACTGTGAACTGACAATGTAATCATCTTCCTAAACAAAGAGGATGTAGGTACATTACATTACTATGGCCATAGTGTTTGATTCAGTAAACGACTGATAAGTCATCTATCACTACACTACTCAGGGCCGATTTGCCTTCGGGCTACCTTACTCTACGCGTAGGTTATGTCCTTCAGTGGGTTCAGTTTACCCCAGACTACCTACCTCAAACAGTTTACTAGAAATGAGTTTTTAAGCAAGTGTTTGCTATCCTATCTCCTGTTTCCGGAATTCTTTATCCTAGGAGAGAGCTTCCTAATGTTAACCTAATAACACAAGCTAGGATTACACTTTATTTTAAACATCATTTCGTTCCTAGAAATTATTACATACTCTACGTATTCTCCATATACGGAGATCATACAAGTTTAGAACTTCAAATATTTGCATAATCATTTATTATTACCAATCAACTATCATACAAAAGACAGTCTTGAAGTGCAATGCATATTATTCCCTATCAATGCATATAACCAAATAGAATCCTTTCTTTTTCAAAATTCCCATTTCTACTAAATCATTCTTAATCCATTGAATTCCTTTTATTCAAATTCCCAATTCCATTTTAATCTTTTAAAACTAAAAATGAACATAATGAACTGTATTAAGCTAATTCCCTTAACCACATTGTCATTTCCTATCTTTTTCCCATGCATAAGAAGAAATCCTTTTATTCATCATGCATTCAAGATTATTAATAACAGTTGATTACTGCCACAATTCATTATTTTCTGTTTAACACAGTCAGCAATATAAGACAGTAAGGAAAATAACTTTTAAAGTTTAAAACTTAAATCCAGAATCATGCCTGTTTTAAGCTCCTTTTCCAGTAATGTCCCTCCAGAAGTCTTCTATTGTTGCTCTTAGCCAATAGTATCTTTAAGCAGAAATTCTCCAAATCACAATCTCACAATAATTTATAACTGAGAATACTCAGCACTCATTAAAACACTTTGAACAGACAACTAGCATAAAATCACAATACTTGCTTTCAAATTTGCAGTGGCAAGCTCTTTCTAAAAACGTCAAATATCAGAAAGCAAGGAATGTTTTCGAATGAAAGTTTGTGTGGTATTTATAGGCCGCAGTCAAAACGATTTCTGATTTCTGGGCATGCTTATTGATAAATTTCACTATTTACTCAGTCAAAGTGATACCTGCCATGCATCCAATCCTTTAGTCATGATCTTTTATGATGAATCGACTCCTTTTCAGCCAGCAATTCAAAGAATCTTTCAACTTGAAAGCAAAACGAAATTCACAGTCACGTTTTTCTGCCAGGCGTCAGAATTCTTCATGATATTTTTGCTGCGTTTTAGGTTAAGTCATAAATCGACCCAGCTCAGCTTTTAATCGCTATTTTCTGGTTTTAAACCCTTGACATTGTCTTCTTCCATTCCCAGCTGTGCAGGAGTTCCGCCATTTTCACGGGTAAATTCTTCATTTCATTTTTTTTTTTCTATTTATTTCATAAGTTCGACTTTTTCCAGTTTTGCCTTGTATAATGTATTTTGAAAAATTTAAATGATTCATACGGCTATCTAAAATACTTATGCTTTCACAATAATAAAATGCGAATTTCTATCCTTTCCACAAAAATGCGAATTTCTATCCTTTCCACAAAATTGCGAATTTAATCCTTTCCAATTGAAATTGTTGTTTTTTTTAATAATTTTCTATTTATATACTTTATTTATTATTGTGTTAATTTAAACATTAATATTTATTTGTATATAAACGTATTTATATATAAATAAATATTAATTTTAATATTAACACATTTAATCAATAAAATATATAAATTTATTATTATTTATACATTTCTTATGTGTTAATATTTATATATATAAATATATATATTAATAATCTCATTATTAATATATATATATATATATATCATATATAAATATATAATTAAATCCTTCAGATAATAATACTTGAATATCATTTGAATAATGGGAGGAAGGATGGCGTTTGCGTGCTCTGCAAGCCGAGCTAGGGGACCGTGCCCTAGCTCGTTCTCTGTGTGTTGCTCGCTTCTGCGTTGTGGGGGGGGTTTTTTGAAGCTATCGGGGCTGTGGTGGTGGGGTTTTTTTCTTTTCTGGAGGCCTTCTTGCTACTGTTTGGGTGGCTTGTGGGTGGAAGGGTTTTGATCCTGCCCTTGGGGTCTTTTCTTTTTTCCATTTCTTGCTAAAGTGTCCTGGGGGTTTGCATGCCTGCTGGGGATCTTGTTTTTTGCTATGCCGGGTGGGGAAACATCTGGGGTTAGCCCCAAATTGGATTTCCGTTCAGCATTTGGTTCGAAGCCTTCGGCGCATGGAGTGAATGTTTTTGATAATACACTATTTTCTTCAGAGATGGAGATGAATGATCTAGGATCGGTTAATGGTTCCCGAATTACGAAGATTAATGGGTGTTTGGAAAGATGCAAAGAGCGACCGAAGCTGATTATCCCGATGGAAATGCTTGCAGATGCTATTGAATACTATTCAAGGCACTCTTTTTATTGCAAGTTCATGGGTTTGAGAGTCTCGCTGCATTTTTTGGAATCCTTGGCTCAACGGACTTGGATGCCGGAGGGGGAGATGGAGATTAGGCTCCTTGCGAACAACTTTTTTATGGTCTCTTTTGATTGCATGGCAGATCGGAATAAGGTCTTCGAGGGTGGCCCCTATTTTTATAACTAGGTGGGTTTGTTTATCAAGCCATGGCATGCTGGCTTCAACCCGATTGAGGCAATACCGAGTCGGATTCCAGTTTGGGTTCGGTTGCCGTGGTTTCCATTTGAGTGTTGGCGGGATGACATGTTGCATTTGGTGGCTTCAATGCTCGGTAAACCTATTGGGTCTTCACAACAGACGCAGTACAAAAAGGTAATGAATTTTGCTCGTATCTGTGTAGAAATTGATTTAAGCAAGCCACTACCAGATTCTGTTGAAGTGAGTGCTGGATCATATACTTGGGTTCAACAGCTAGATTACGAAACCCTACCTTTTCGGTGTCGTCTTTGTCATGAATATGGTCACTTGCAGCGTAGGTGCCCTAGGGCTAAGCCTGTGGGGCCCCAACCTTCTCAGCCTTCTCGTAATCCTCCTAGGACTGATAATGGTAAGGAGCCTATTCCGGGTGATGGTAATGGAGATGATGGTTATGTCCCTGTTAAGGCTCGCAATAGGAATCGGGGCCAGAAGCGGACCTTGAGGGAGAGGCAGGATGATGAAACTTTTAATAGGTTTGAGGTGCTGGATGATCTCAGCCAGGAGGAAGTGAATCCGGGGTTGCTGAACTTGGATCAGGGAACTTTGGGTACAGGACAGGATGGGCCACCATTGGAGGCCATGCAGGATGTGCAGGAGATTGGGGTTGGGCAGATGGATACAGATCAACAATTGATTGTCCAGACTGAACAAGAATCTTCTATTGGAGCTTCGAAGAGTGGTGGAGGTGGCTCCCCATTGCCCCTGAAAGGTGGCAAGGATGTGGGGAAGAGCTCTTTGGCCTCCTCTCGTTTAGGTATTCAGCAAAATGAACTGAAGAAAGGGGTTGGTGACAGGACTTCCAAGCTGGGAAGGAAAAAGGATATGGAGAAGATTAAATTAACTGGGGAAACTTTGGTGGAGTCAGGGTCAGTCAAGACTCTTGATTCACATTTTTCATGCCCCCAGAAATGATTGTTCTCTCATGGAATGTAAGGGGCTTGAACAGTGGCCCTCGACAAAAAGCTGTTCGTGATTTGGTTAGGAATCATTCTCCGGATGTTCTTTTTCTTCAGGAGACTAAATTATCTGTAGATAATATGTTGGCCATGGCTCCTAAGCTGTGGAAATATGGTGAATGCCAGTGTGTGGGGGCTCTTGGTGCTTCTGGAGGGGTGGCTTGCTTTTGGAACCCTCGGAAGATTTTCCCCCTATGGTGGATGTCCTCTAGATCCTCTATATCCCTTGTCGCCTCTTGGTATGAGACTGGTGAGTGTATTCTCCTCTCTAATGTGTATGCTCCTGTTGAGTTTCTGGGTAAACAACTTCTATGGTCCCATCTTTGTTTTGTTCGTAGCTTAGCTCCTTACCATCCGTGGGTTATGGCTGGCAATTTTAATGCTATTGTGGAATTGTCCGAGAAAAGAGGTGGAATTCCTAGGTTGGAGCCTTCTGCTCTGTTATTCAGAGATAGCATTTCTGAATTAAATCTTATTGATGTTCTACCTAGTAATGGTCGCTTCACTTGGAATAATAGGAGAATTGGTGAGAGTTGTGTTGCTGAGAGGCTAGATCGTTTCTTGGTTTCCTGTTATTGGGTTGGAAACTTATGGTCCACTCGATCTGAAATTCTTGATTGGAGAGGTTCTGATCATTGGCCTATTAAGCTTAGTATTATCTCTGCACGGGGGCCTCGGTCTCCCTCATTCAAGTTCCAGCTTATGTGGTTACGGGATCCCACTCTTCATGATTATGTGGCTGAGTGGTGGCGGATTGGTAGACCAACTTTTGGTACGGCAATGTACACATTCTCCAAGCTTCTTCAGTTTGTCAAATATCAGCTTAAAAGGTGGAATCGGCGATGTTTTGGTAATATCTTTCATGCTAAGGTTGCCGCACAGGAGGAGTTGAATAATATTACGCGGTTGATTCGTGAGAATGGGGCCTCTGAGGATCTTCTAAGGGAGGAGGCTAAGACTTTGAAAGTGGTTGAGGAATTTGAATTGCGGGAAGAAATCTATTGGAAGCAAAGGGCCCGGGTTGAATGGTTACAGGAAGGTGATAAAAACACCGCCTTCTTCTTCAATTCTGTGAAGGATAGGAGGCATGGTAATTCCATTCCTTTTCTGGTGAATGATAGGGGTGAACGTCTTGCCTCGTTTCAAGAAATCTCTGCTGAGGCATCTCAGTATTTTGCTACTTTATTTAGGGAGGATTCACAAGGGGGCTCTGTTGAGGAAGCACAGGTTCTTTCTTGTATTCCTCAGTTGGTCTCCAGGGAGGCGAATGAGTATTTGATGAAAGATATCTCTCTTGATGAGCTGGAGGGGATTGTGTTTCAGATGAAGAAGGGTAAAGCTCCTGGTCCCGATGGTTTCCCGATTGAATTTTTTCAGGAATTCTGGGATATCATAAAGTTGGATCTTCTGGCTGTTGTCCTTGAGTCCCAAAGGAATAAACAGATGCTTCGTGCTCTGAACTCCACCTTCCTTGCTCTCATACCCAAGTGTGAAGGGGCTGATAGGTTATCTCAGTTCCGGCCTATCTCTCTTTGCAATGTGGCTTATAAAATCATCTCAAAGTTATTGGCTGAGAGACTGAAGAAGTGGCTTAAAGTGTTGATTTCGGAGGAACAGAGTGGATTTGTGGAGGTCGGCAGATTCTTGATGGGGTTGTCATTGCTACGGAGACCATCCACTCCATGGACAACTCCCATGAGAAGGCTATGTTCATTAAGCTGGATATGGCTAAGGCTTATGACAGGGTTAGATGGTCTTTTTTTGCAGAAGATCCTTGTTGCTTTTGGTTTTGGTGAGGAGTGGATCCAATGGGTCATGAGCTGTGTCACATCTGTTTCCTTCTCAGTTTTGATAAATGGAGATCATTCTGAACTTTTTGGTGCCTCTAGGGGTTTGCGCCAAGGGGATCCTCTTTCTCCGTATCTTTTTCTACTTCTTGTGGAAGGCCTTGGTCGTTTGTTGAAAAGAAGGGTGGAGCTTGGCATCATTCAAGGTTGGCGATGGGGTGGAGACTTGCCTCCGCAATCTCATTTGCAGTTTGTTGATGATACTGCCCTGATGGGTATGGCTACTGTTAGGGAAGCTACTAACTTGAGGCAGGTGTTGGACATATATCTTGTTGCTTCGGGACAATTGATTAATGAGGAGAAGTCTTCCATATTCTTCTTCAACACGCCGAGCCCCATACAGAGAAGAATTGCTAATATCTTAAGGTTTCAGATAGGGGTTCTCCCTTTGACTTATCTGGGTTTCCCAATTTCTGTTCGCCATCTTCCCAAGGGTTCTTGGCAGAATATTATTGATAAGCTCCGTGCAAAAGTTAATCATTGGACCCATAGATGGTTATCTTTTGCGGGGCGGGTTCAACTTCTCAAGTCGGTGGTGCAGGCTCTCCCTACCTTTAGATGTATGCTTCAGGTGGCTCCGATGGGTTTTGTAAGGGAGTTGGATTCTCTTGAAAGGCAGTTCCTTATGGGCGGGAAGTTTGGCTTCTTCCAAGTGGAGCCTGGTTAGGTGGGATGTTGTGTGCAGCCCAAAGCAATTTGGTGGTCTTGGTCTTCGACAGTCTGCATTATCTGGAGTGGCTGTGGCTGCTAAGCTATTTTGGAGATGGTGTGTGGAATAGGATCAGCTGTGGGCCAGGATATTATCTCATAAGTATTTCCCGGGGATTCCACGGCAGGATCTCCCTCGTTACCCTCTTGAGGGGAAAGGTTCAGTGATTTGGAGTACTCTTCAGAAGGGTGCAAAGCTTATTAAGGAAGGTTTATTTTGGATCTGTAGACGGGGAACTGAAGCTCTCTTCTGGTCAGATTCTTGGGATGGATTCCCTCCACTTACTTCTCAGTTCCCCAATCTACTTCCTTTGTGCCAAAGATTTCTCGAGGCTGGCTGGGCTAGGGTGAGTGACTTCAAGTCTGTTGCTTCTTTTGGTCAGTTGGAGGT
>VDFB02293992.1:0-10600 GCA_007258455.2 Sequoia sempervirens | reverse complement strand
GGTTTTTCCTGAGGACTTTTCTGGGCATTTATGTGTTTGTGGCGAGAGCTTCTAAGTGTTTTTGGGTAGGAGTTTCTCAGCATATCTGGCACTGCCTTCGTTTACCACTGTCTAAAACATTTACCAACATTGTCGCAACCATCTAGTCAAATAAATCAAAAAATTTGAGTACAACGTTTCTTTTATTATTGCGAACATATATTTTAGTATTATATTAATGTTTATTGAATGAATAAAACGATATAATAAAATTTTATAATATAAATAGTAAGTATTTATTAAAATTAATATTAGACATTTGAATTTTCATATTTAATTATTTATATGATACATACTAACTAATATTTTATATTTATTTTTCTTTATTATAATTTTTCAATTTTAAAAATTGAAAAATTAAGATTTAAAAAACTAATTGTGAAAATAGTTTTTTAAAAGGTATAAATTATTATTTTATTATTTAAATTTAAAGTTTTAATATAATTTAAGTAATAATAGTAATAAATATTTATTTGATTTTGTTTGAAAATTAATTTAGATTATATTTTTTTAGGTTTAAATTATTATTTTTTAATTTTTATTTAAATTTTAAAGTTATAATATATTTTTAATTGGTAATATTGATAAATATTTATTTTATTTTATTTTAATTATTTTTTTTAAATCAATTGTGATAATATATATATATATATATATTTGAAAATCTTCTTGAATAACTTAGGAAATTGTATCATATATATGGTTTTTAAATTTTTTTTTTTATGAAGTATCTTGCCGTATCCATATTAGGGGTTTTGGAAAATGGTCGTATCCGTATCTGATACCATATCTGTATCCGCATCCGCATCCGTGTCCATGCAAATTTGGTTGAAACCCTAGCTGGAAATGACCCCAAACTGCTCACAAATCTGCAAATGTGTCCAATAGTGAATCCTGAATGAATCCACCTCTCAAGTAGAGTTGAGTTTTCGTCCAACCTAGAAATCTCCAAAGGTTTTCGTCCTCAGAGTTAGTTGCAACTGAATCCTCGGCTAAAGATAGAGAAAAATCAAGTTTATCAAATCCACAATATGCCCAAATGACCAGCTCTCATCTCCTTTTAAAGAAACCCTTGATTTTCTAGAAAGATCCAAAATAACCTCCATAAAACTTCTTGAAGAATATTTTAGTATTTCCTGAAGTGACTTTATAATATTTTATTCTTTTATTTAAGTCACTTTAATTAAATTAATCAAAATAAAGTTATCTTTATGATTTAATTTAAAATAGACAACTTTAAAATAATTAACTTGATTAATACTCCCTTATAACTCCATTATTTAGCTTATGGAACTAAAATACGCTAAATATCAATGTTTGCCATTAATAAAAAAAATGGGGACATTACACAAAATAATACAAAATAACCCCAAAATAAAGCATTTTGCCCCTACAGATAGCAATAAAGGGTGAATAGGAACCTTACAAGCATGTACTGATGAAGATTGGAAGGATATCTCATCAAATATTGTTGCCTATGTTTGAAGTGGAGTTGTTTGAACCATCATTTGTCATTATGAAAGATTTGAGAATGCTCACTAGGGAGATTTTGTGGTTGGAGAGGCTAGGTTGGGAGAACCTAGGAGTAAGCAAAGTGTTTCCTCTAGAAACTCCCCTAGCATCTAAGGGTGGTTTAGCTCCCGTAGTAGGAAAGAAACTTGTAATACAAGTTTTCCTTTGTGATTTGGGGATGATTGGTAAGTAGTTGATCTATTTTGTCAAAATGCAGCCGAGTCGTACTGATGGAAAGGAGTAGAGCCACCATGTCGAGAGAGAGCACATTGGAGAATTTGATTAGTAGGCTCTAATATGTAATGTAATAGTGATCAACATGGAGGCTCTAGAACCTATAGACCCATCCTATAGGGATTTGCGTCAGAGGGTGATGACCTCAAAAGAGCTAGGCAATGCTGGTTTGAATATCTGAAAAAAGTAGATAGATTATTGCTTGAATCCTTTTAGAGGTAGTGATAACTTCCCCGAATCTCTTAGTAAATGGGGCATTTAAAAATGAACTCAATTGCCAACATTCTAAGCAACATAGGAGATGACCACACTAGAGATACTCAAGTGAGGGATTCTATTGTGATCAATGTTACAAGACTTGGACTTGCCTCAGACTCGGCAAGCTGATTTTTGACTCGGACTCAGAGCCCAGACTTAGCAAAGACTCGACAAATAGAAAAACCCAAGAAATTCAAATATTTTTAAGGATTTAAAACTTGTTTCATGCACCCTTTAATAAATAATAAGCCTTAAAGACACAATAATGTCATCAAATAGAAACTACTATGTTCCCATACACAAACATGCAAATTTTAGTTGAAGGAAATAACACATTTAGATATATATTTAGATATATAAATATTGTCAAATGTATACAAAACTCATGGAATATGAAATCCATGGCATCAAAACAAATATCAAAACTAAAAATACAAGTTGTCCAATGTATGAAACAAGATAATCCTTGATTATGGCTTTGACTATGAAAGATGCAGAGATTTGCAACAGGGGATATGTATTTTGTAGGTTTTATGATCATGATTCATCATTGGCCTATTACATGCTTAGACCTCTAGTTTGATGGGGGTTTGGGGGAAACACCCCAATGGGGTTGAGGGGTAGCGCTCCTCGCAGGGTCTAGGAAAAGCACCCCTTGCAGGGGTTTGGGAGCAATGCCCCTAGTGGGGTCAAGGGGCAGCGCCTCTTGCGGGGGTCTGGGGGCCTTCAAAACCACACAGACCTTCATGGCGTACACCATTTTTATATTTTTTGTAAATCCTAGGTGGGCATGTGATAAACCAAACAAGCATTGAAAGATTGCAATTTTTTTAAAAAAATTTAATTAAGATAGTTGAGTTTGGGGATTGAGACTCGCCCAAACCCGGCGAGTCTGCTAGACTCGTTTACCCTTGCTTGGACCACGACTCACGAGTATTTGCTGAGTTTCTACGAGTCCTGTAACTATGATTGTGATGCCAACTGACAAAAGACAAAACATGGTGAAGAACTAGAAGCCAAGAACAAATTTTGGATGACATTCATTTGGATCTTTGTATAGAAATTTACAAAAATTGAGTTAACTACAATCACTTGGTTTTCCAAATATCTTACTTTTGGTGCTTGGTTTGGAAGTAACTTTCTGGTCATCTTCTATATAAAAAATATGGAAATCCTTAATCATAGGTTACATTAAATGCAAGGAATTCTGAGTACATTTTGGAAGAATAATGTTGCACATAGGTTTAGAGAGGAAATGCTTTCACTTTATGGCTTCTAATTGATATTATTGAATATTTTTGCTGAGAAAATGGTGTTGGCGTTTCAATTTGCACCTTTGGAGTGTGGATTGGAAACAGATAGCTATGCACAGTTAGATTGCTCTTCGAATTAGGAGGGGAAGCTCCCTCTTTTGCTGATTATGCGTAAAAAGAAATGCTAAACTAATTTCCGATCTTTTTATCTTAGCTAAGAGCACAAGGTTATAAAACTCTTTGCGTCGTAGTTGAGGTTTTCTCTGGTTTCGTAACTTCAACTACAACTAGGCCTAAACTAATGATGCTTATAATTTCTCAAGTAAATTTAGAGTAAGAGAATTTAAAGTAAACAGGTAATGGTTGGTAAACACAACTTAAACAAACTTTTTTCCAAAACACATCCGAAGACTCATTGTACTTTCAGATATAAGCTGAAATAAAGTTCATGAAAGGAAAACATAAAACAATAACACAAAAAGATTTTGAGACTATAGATCAAGGCAAGGTGGCCATAAGATTTATTTCCTCAAACTCCAATAGTAATAAGACATCTGGGATAGTAGATTATAGCTACAATAGGCATACAATTTACGATTAAACCAAATTACACAAACAAAGTTGAACATATACTGAATAACAAAGAAGCAGGCCAAAATAAGCTCAGTGTTTTGTTATCACAAACACGGTTAAGAAATTAATGAGCAAGGCTGCTCTTATTTATACACAAACACAGGAGTAGGGAACCCTAAAATCTCCTTGTGTTAACAATCAGTCTTGCAAACATGCAAGATTTATTCCTATGTCTAAACAAAGATAACTAACATCAGTTAACTGATCTAAAACTAAAGAAAACTCCAACTGTACAATAGATATCTCCAAAGATAGACATGCATGAAAAGAGGACGGTCAGTTAAACTCAGAAAAGGCCTCAAGTTAACTGTTGTCATCACTTGAGTTCTATTCCTGGAAATATCTGCACACTTCAATTGGCAGTTCATTGATTGGTAACTTTGGCGGCTCTGTAACTAGAGTGATGACTTCTGTTTCTTCTGCAGCTTTATGCTTCTAACGCTTTTCTTGATTTTTTTTCAATGGAAGAGTGTTGCATGATGAAACCGTGAGGTTTGACTATGAACATGAATATGTTTGGACAAGTTCCGCACAAAAGCTAAAAATAGCTTCGCTGAATCGTTTTCAAAAAAAGGGCAGGATTTTGGAGAAAAATATGAGATATGGGTTTTGTAGAGAATGTCGTTCTAAATAGACCTAGATCATCTATTTTTCGAAAAATTGATTTTTTCACCAACATGCGAGAACCCCTCAAAAATAGAAGCTGCGAAGCAAATTTTTTTGGGAAAAATCAGAGATATGGGTTTTGTAGGTGCTCATGTGCTAAAGGGACCCAAAAAAGATAGAGTTTTTTGAAAAGTAGAAGCAGCAGAAGTAGCAGAGGCAAATTTTTTGAAAGAAATTTGAGGTCTAGGTTTTGTGGCCAATTTCGTGCTGAATAAACCCAAATTGTCAGATTTCTAAAAAAATTGATTTTTCTTGAACATGTAACAAACCCTAGAAAAGTGGAAGCCAAAGAAGTAGCGGAAAAATTTTCAATCTTTGAAGAAGAATGAAAAAAGTTGACCCAAATCGATGAAAGTTGAAAACGATGACCTGTTTCTGAAAAATGATGCCCTGGAAAAATGGATTATGGAAAAGTGTTCTTCTGTGCAACCTGAACTCGAAACTATGAAGAACTCTGAAAATGCCCTTTGTTTGATCCTCCAAATGCTGTTGAGAAGAAAACTCTATGTTTTCTCATTGAAGCTAATCTGCAAAATAATGAAGAATAGATGCCCAAATGCTTCTAAAGTAAAGTTTGGAGGTGAAAGAAGCAATTAACTCGCAAAAACCCTAAATTTAGGAGTCATCATGTGAAAATATTTGTCAACTCGAAGAATCCCTAGAAAATAGGGCGGTCAAAGCATGAACATGTCTTTCAAAAATTTCTAACTCAAGTTAACTTGGACACCTCCTTGAGATAAGGCGTCCAACTTTGCAGTGTTAGAACTTTTTTCAAGATTTTCAACTTTTCCTTGATGAAACGCCTTCATTTGATCTTCGATTCTGGACATTTGATAGGTCTTGGGGATTGGTTGACATACTTGTTGAAGAGTGTGAGCGAAATTGAGAAGGATCTCCTGGAGGCAGCAAACCCTAAAAGGTGGTTTCGATGGTTTAAAATCTTGGGCGCCCCTGGCTAGTAGGGGCGCTTTTGTGCTCCAGACTTGACCACTTTTTAAATGATTTTCAACTTCTCCAATTTGCCTTTCGTGCTTCAATTTGCAATTGCTGGCGATTGATGGATCCTATGATCAGGCTAAGATGTTCAATGAAAAGCCTAAAGAATTCTGGAAAGGATGACTGGTTTTGCAAATCCTAAAATTGTTTCAGAGGGCTCAAAGTTCTGGGCGCCCCTCGCTGACTGGGGCGCCCATGTGTTCCAAAGATATGATTTTTCAATTTACTCTCTTGACGAAACAACCCTGTTTGATCTTTGTTTCTGGATTTTGACTGCTTCGGTGAACCTGCTGACGGACTTGTCGCGAAGCTTGATCAAATCGGAGAAGGACTTCTTGGGAGTTGTGAAACTTGAAAACTGCATCTGATGGCTCAAAAAGTTGGGTGCCCCTAGCTAGCAGGGGCGCTTTCCTGCTCTAGACAATCATTTTTGAGTTTCTTGATTTTCTTTCCTTTGTTTTCCGTGTTCGTTTGATCAGCAACCACTGGCATTTGACAAGTCCTCTGAGCTGGCTGATGGATTCGCTGCGGAGTTGGATTAAATCTGAGATGGAGCTCTTGGAGGTGTAAAACCCTAAAAATAACTTTTGACTTCCTAAATCTCTGGGCGCCCTTAGCCTACAGAGGTACTTTTTTCTTGCCAGACTTAACCAATTTTTCAAGATTTTCAACTTTCGTTTGCCTTCTGTTCATTGTTCGTCAGTCGTGTTCGCTGTCTACCGATTGTGCTCGTCGTTCGCGTGCAACACTAGCACCAGTCGTTCACGTGTTTGTCGACTGCACTGGTCACCGCTGTTGATGTGTTGAATGCGTTCACCGTTGTGCGTGCGTGATCTGTGAAAACTGAAAAATTGGCTAAGGCATTGACTGCCAGGCGCCTCCCTTGAAATAAGGTGTCCAATATTCCAGACTTAGTTTATTTTTTTGCAATTTTCAACTTTTTGAATTCCCCTCCGCCATTCACCTTTTTTCGAACAACTTTTGCCGTATATCATTCTATGCAGCGTTTGAGACTTAGATTCTAACACCTGCAGCTAGCCATTCTCCATTGATGACCGGTGTGATCGTGACGAAGAATCAACCACTCAAAATCAATTTTAGCCATTTTTGCAAAGATTCTATTTTTAGGGTTTTCCCTAAAAATAAGACATGAAACCCTAATTTTTAATTTTTAAAAATTTTTGTGAGCATCTTCTTGACAACAAACCCAGAAAAACCCAATGGTCCATTTATTTTTCAGAAATTTCTAAAAATAGAAAATGGCTATTTTTAGAAATTTTGACCCCTTCTGACTTTTGACGACAATTTTACAAGATTTTGACCATTTTTACCAAAATGCCTTAATGAAGATTTTTTTTAATTTTGGGTACAACAAATGGAAACCACAAATATTGGTATAACAACTCTAGAAACAAAGGTCTTGCGTTTGTTGTTATTGGTGGGGAATCATGAAAAGAAATATATATTTTTTTGTTACTGACACATGATGTTGGTAACATCTTTTCACGTAGGTGTTAATAGCTAAATTATTATCTTGTGTGATTTGGTAAATTGTGCAACACTGTTTGGCTGAATGTTAGATTAAAAAATCCTGTGATAGTAAAACTCATTTCAATAATGATGTGATAGTAAGCTCACTATGCAACACAAATTTAAACTGAGTTTAATGTGTCAGGTTGTGCAAAGTGACACTCAGTTTCGTATTCTCTTTGCAGTCACTTCTATTTACTTGGTTCATTAGTACTTTTATTACAAGAATGATCACTGCTCAAATATTTGAATATTCGATCTTAAAGTCTTATTGACACTTCTGCATTGGAAGTCACTTCATCTGGTGGAGATCTTTATATTTTAAAAGCTTGTTTTAATATTATTTAAAGTAACTGAATTCACATATAAATTTCAAATGCATTTGACAACTGCTTTTATATATGAATTTCAAGGGCTGAAAACTGCAATTCATTAGACATTTGACAGGCACAAACATTATTGTAACTACATGTTGATATACTGTCACTGTCATGCTTTCTCAATAGTCGTTACTGATTTTCTGTCCATCTCTTAAAAAGTTAAAATTAATGAAATTGCCCACAATCTGCCCAATTGAATGCACTTACATAAATGACACGATCCTTCAGGCATGATTGATGAAAGAGTGCATAAATGCTATCTGCTAGTTGATGAAGTAATTAAATAGTTTCTAATAGTTCTTGGGTTGAAATAAAAATATCCAACCAGAGGTTGGAACGGGAGACTACAAATTTATCAAAACTTTGTGGGTTTCAATACCTCCGATATCAGCAGAGGGTATTGAAAGCTAGAATCCAAAGAAACTACACTTGTGACTATTAATATATGATACATTTGTTCAAGATCCAATTAATTTGTTTTTTACTTTATCTTGTTCAAGTTTAAAATGGGTTTCAGGAAATTTAGAGCTTCTCTTAGAAACTGATATCATGATGGTTAATATATATATATAAACAGTGAAATTGATGTTGGCATAGTGTGACTGTGCATATTTGTTGTTACCCAGATGAAGGAAGGCTTAAGGAGTTTGGACTGAAGTCAATGTGGAAGAGCCCCAATGGCACAATAAGGAACATACTGAATGGTAATGGTTCTTATTTACTCATTTAGATCTTTCAGTGTATCATTTGAAAGAAAGAGTCATGTATATGTTGAAAGCAGTAAGTATACAATTCCCCTTCCATTTCTGTCACTTGTATGAGCTTAAGAGATTGGTTAGTGCTTGAATTATTTTTCTTTCTCGGTTGCTGAATCAATATCTTTTAGTCATGAACATTGGTTGTCAGAAGGTGTTACATTTCTGTTAGGTATTGGTAGGTGCTGCATTTTTAGAAAAAGTACTCTTTGCTGCTTACTTCTCCTAAATTGCAAAGTTTGCAGTCTATTATCTCATTCTTCTTTATGTTTACTATATACTCAATTTACATCCATGCAGTTAAACCATTTAGTTGTGCCATACAACATTTGTATCTGAAATGTCAACTCTGATGATGCTTGTGCCAATCATTTTGGTTGATCTTTTTATCAAGTTTCTTGTTTTCTCAAATTGTCCTTTTCCTTGTGTTATTTTCTTAACAATTCTAAATTTTGTTTAGATGCTCCCTTAGCTTTGAACAGCCAGGGGAGTAGAGATACCTACTCTGTGCACTTTTTGTTTATTTGGTGTTTTAGTTTCTGCACCTGCCATCCCTTCTTTTTATGCTTTCTTAGATTTTCTTCATTCAGTTTCCTTATTCATTGCTTGAGCCTTGTGAGCCCCCATAATTCTATTTCCAGTTGGGCACATCTTAGTTTAGAGTGTGTTGGCATAACAACTAACACCTTTGGAGTGCAAGTTGGTACGAACAGCTATGCACACTACGTGATGACTGCTCTTCAAATTAGGAGGGGTGTTGATGTTTTATGGCAGCGTCGTGGTCTTCTTCTAGCAATCTCCCTTACTACATTTGAGATAAATTAAATTATAGCCTATGGCTATTTAATTTATATAATATCAATTTTTTGAAGAGACACATTCATTGGTTATTATAATTAATTATGAAGTGGCACGAATTAATGAAGAGGCCCGATTTGCTAATGAGGTCGACTATCTTCTTGGACGCGATTTTTATGGAGGAGCGCATCTTTCTATGAGAGGCCGACTTGTGTTCTTGAAGGGTCACGTCTCCTTTCATATTGTATATATAGATGATGTTTCTCTCTTTGCCATCATTCATTCATTGTCTCATAATCAGTTCGTCCTTCATCTCAAGTGCGAGTTCTTCTCAAGGCAGATCGATATTATTAGAGGCTGAGTTTTCTTCAGCATATTGTCTCTTTGTATTGCTGTGTTGCATCACTCTTTGGTGCATGTATTTAGGCCTTCATATCGGCCTCTTGTAAGGAGATCATTATTGTTGTTGAAATTCAATATATAAGGATATTATTGCTGGGTTTTCTCCTCAAGAGGAGAGCTCTGTGTATTCTGTGTTATTGTGTCTGATTTTTAAAAATCTGAGTTTTACATCTGATCACAAAATTAACAAGGGAAGCTCCTCATAGCGGACAAATGCTTGAAAAGTAAACTAATCTATTTCCTATATTTTTGTCTCAGCTGAAAGAGGCACAAGGTTTGCAATAAACTTTGAACGTTGCAGCCAAGGTTTTTTTGGTTTTGCAGGACCTAACTACAACTCAAAACTAAGTAACTTAACTATCCAATCCCCTCAAGATATTAGAGCATGAGGAAACGGAGCGGGAATGATTATACGATAACTTCAAAGACAGGATTTCCAAGGAGGTGACGACACCTTTTCGAGGCATAGGCTGAAAGAAAAGTTATTGGCAACAACACCAATACGATGAACTCTACTTCTGAATTCCCAAGGAGGTGACGACACCTTTCCGAGGTGTAGACATGAAACAAAGCGCATTAACACAATAACACCAAATGATAAGTCTTAATTCTAAATTCCCAAGGAGGTGACGACACCTTTCTGAGGTGTAGATATGAAATAAGCTTATAATCACATGAACATAAGACAATGATCATCCAACCAAAGTGAACAGATACAAATAGCAATATTACAGGCAAATCTGGCTCAACATATATTACTATCGTGTGCAAAAGTTATGTACAAATGAGCAAAAGCTCTTATTTATAGACATCAAAAGGTGTAGGGAACCCTAAAATCACCTTGAGTCAACTACAGTCTTGCAATGCATGGAAGATTTATTGCTAAAACCCTAATAAAACAAACTATATAGTTAACTAGAAAGCTACCATCAGTTAACTGGTACAATTAATTTAAATGGACAATGTGCAAGCATGCACATCCTTGTTGAAAGCAAAGTTAACTAGAATACTACCATCAGTTAACGTAAACCCTAAATACAACTCCAAGTGAACATAGATAATCCCATAATAGACATGCATGAGATGTGACAACGAGTTAACTTGAAAAGGTAACGCCAAGTTTAACTCCTGTGTGTAATGTCTA